>JARGYV010100804.1:0-21406 GCA_029532675.1 Ornithodoros moubata | reverse complement strand
ACATAGATCACAGGGATGGGTGGAATATATTCATAGGGATGCATGCTCCGAGGCTCTAATTTTGTAGGAAGGCAGGTGCTAAACTCGCGTCACAGTTCGTTAAGGTGGCTTCTCCTGTATATATTAGTTTACATTCGTCAGGTTTGGCACGATGGCTGCAATATTTTCTTTTGACGGGCGCTTTACTTATGGCTGTGGCGTGTATTCAAAATAAAATATTGCAACCATCGTGTCAAACTTGACATGCAAATAGTACAGTTTAGCAACAATGAAAATTCCGAGTATACAGAAAAAGCCCACTTTACAAGAGACTGGTGTGTACAGGAGAAGCCACCTTCACGAATTGTTACGCCAGTTAGATTATATGAATTTCCACATGCTCATGGTTATCAGAAACTGCTTCAAAGTACGAGAGACAAGTATGGGAAACATGCACTCCTTGCTAATAAAAACGGAACTTTCACAGTGATTAATCCTTAAAGCCTGCAACTCTCACGTGAGGCACACAACAACTAGCTCACTTTTACTGTCTACACGGCAATAAGTTGCCCCATACTGCATAGTCCATGCTTAGTTTGTTAGTGGAAGTCTCCAGGTTTCCCTAGTTTCAGGTAGCCTACCTCAGGTTTTTCATTTCGGATGTTGGCCCTTTTGTCCGCGCATATCTGCACATTCTTTAGTGCGTTGTCCTTACTGCTAATCAGAAAAGGGAGGGGGGATTGTTTTAGCTGTGGAGCTTGCGTCCATTGAATTTGTTTTCTATCTGTTACAAAGTTTACTGTATAGAACCACTAGAAGGTGTTCAGCAGTGACAACTTGGGCTAAACAATACTTGGCTAACAACTGAATACAGAGCAGAGTTTCGCACCTTTATTTGTGGTCTGCAAATTGCTTTTCACCATCGTCGGTAAAACTCCCAGATAAAACTCAAATCGTGCAAGCAAGGCAGCCTCTATACCATTTCAGCACCATAATGTGGTTCCTTGACCACACCAGCACAAAAGAGACTGCAAAAAAGTTTAACACTGCTTTTTAGGCTCCACTCAAGTGTCCAAGTTAGCCACTAGCAGAGAGATGTTGATGCACTGCAAGCAACATAGTTTAAGGGTTCATCATCGAAACTTTCACTGCACCCATGGCTATGCTGTCACTGCTTCCTAAATGGGCAAGTGATGGAGAAGCACTTTCAACATCATCATCTTCTGCAGCATTTAACTCATTGCTAGTCAATTGCACTGTTAGTTGAGAAACTGGGGTGTCATTGATAGTTTTGGTCTTGTCCTTATCCTGAGAAATGGAAGTCAGGAGGGTAAGAACAGTGTCAGAAGAGCCAGGCAATGATGTAGCATTGTCCCTTTCTTCAGAAGCTAATGGTTCAGACAATATTGTGTCTCGACTTGCTTCGACCAGCCTTACACTGCCAGAGTAAGCGTCACAAACATTATTTTCAGCTGCTGCCAGCCCACTCCTATCTCCAGCAACAAATAAACTATCCTGTGGTAGAACTTCTGAACTGTCTCCTTCCACTGTCTGCGTTTCAGTGTCATCCCTTTTAGTGCTCAGAAAAAACTGACAGACGGTCAAGAGCTGGCCAGCCTTTGGTCGCTCCATTGGGTCGCACTTTAGAAGGTCCTTTGAAAGTTTAAAGACTGCACCATCCATTTGTGGCTATAAGAAGGAAAGGATATCTGTGGTTAATGCCATGCAGTCTGATCCACCTTACCGCAGTTAATCTCGGTTATCACTGCACCACTTGATACATACAAAGTTTCATTAGTAACACAAAAATCAGTAACAAGCATCAAACTAGCAATTAGTGTGAAAATTGCTCCTGGCTACAACAGCTAGTACAAACACTGACAGCCTTCCTTGTATCTTGTGTTTGGTCACTTTGGTCATATTAGTGTGATAATGAGGTGTGACCTACCGTGACTGGAGCTTTAAATTATAGCAAAGTAAGAGATGTGGAGGCCACAGGTTCAAACAGTGCCGGCACTGAAAATCCCCCACCACACGAGATGATCTTTGCTAGTGAGTTTGTTGCATTCCCAAAAGCTCACATGCCATATCCACAGAGAAACAAGTTTCATGGTTCATTTTCCAAACGGCAGTGACTGGAGTGACGGGACCCCATTGGCCACAACACGGTGCTGGTGGGGCCACAGCGAGATACTAACGGGGCCGCTATTAAACTGCATGTTCTCAGGTGCGTCCGTACACTCCATGGCACAAGTGTATCTACGCAACACGAATAAAAGTGCTAAAAATTGACGAATACAATGATACTTCCATTATTATACTGTTTGTTCGCTTGAAGTACAAAACTATATCTGGAGCATAGAATGCCCATTTGTTCGGTGCAGGACCCATTTTAGCAATGCAGCAGGAATACGAAGAGTAAGAGAATAAAACAGCGGATTGCAACTTTCATTCTGACAAAGGTATATCCAAACGCATCGTTGCTCGCTTTTTATATGTAAACAAATTTATATTTGTAGTGTATTTATGTTCTCATTTTTCGTGAATGGAAGAAAATTGCAAAAATGTGTATTTGCGAATAGTTCTAATATGTGTGGCCAATTGTGAGAAACTGCTGAGAGATCATGAAGTATAGAGCATGCAAATAATTGTAGAAACAAGCTCTTTGGCAATTCACAAAAATTAATAGATCGCAAATATAGATATGTTTACTGTAGTTCCTGAAGACATGTTGTTCAGCAACTGACATCCTCTGTGTTACAAGAGGGGAACAGCAACACGGCTATAATGACCAACTACATTTGTTCGATGCCCTTTGGTTCAATTTTACATGTGTGTACAATGAACAGGGGAATTTGATGCATCTTGAACCAGTATGGGACCCCCAATATGGGACCCCCAATATGGGACCCTGTTTGCTGCGTCACAGGAGCTGTATTGTGTACGTCTTTTTTATATGTGTGCCTCTCAGTTTAACTCTTGATCACGCACCAGCTTGTCTATGACCTCTCTCTGCTTCCATTGCTTTAAAGTATGTCAACGGCACCCTGGTTTCAGCATTCGTTGCTTTTCAGTGTTTTCATACACATTGCATAGATGCTGGATGCCTTAAGTCACTAGTGCCTTGGAGGTTATTGACGCACACCAAAACATGAAGTTTCATCGCGGCTCCGTTAGTATCTCGCCGTGAACCCACCAGCATTCCGTTGTGGCAAATGGGGCCTCATCATTCTAATTACTTCCTTTCCAAATACCCTTCCCACTGTATAATGTCATATAAGCAAACACATTGAACATGATGATTAAGCCTATTACAACCAAGAACAACTTCACTTGCACATGCCATGTGAATATATGTATGCCACACATCTAAACTCACGTCATGCAACATGGACAAACTAGGCATCCCCTGCCATGTTGTGTCAAACCTGTTGCTTGGAAAGCACATCTGCAACAAGTGAGGAAACATTTATCGACATCACAGTTAAAGATCCCGAAACACTCACCCAAAGCAGTGTGCACCCTAAGGCATACATGTCTCCCTCAGGGGTAGCTTTGGCACCAGGCACTTGCAACTCTGGTGCCCGTAGATTCATCCCATTAAGTGTCACAGGTTCACCCTGTTTGGGAGCACCCAAGGGTAGTCAGTAAGAAGAACTCAGAAGATCTCGCAGTGTAGTTTCAATACTTACTATAGGAGAGCTAAAATTAGGAACATCCAGAAGAGGGACATCATCATCATTGTCAGGGACCAAAATTGAAGAGGGGTGAATAGCTCCGTGCACATGACCTGCTGAGTGCAGCACATTCAAAGCATGAAGACAAGCCTTGACTAGACTTTCCCCAAGCTCCCTGCCCAGGAAGTGACAGGATGCTAGAGAGCGTCTCTGTTGCCATGGTGACATCAGATACACTTTGTGGCCGTCCTAAAAAGACCAACAAAACATAACTATGAACAGCCAATGGTAGATCGCTGCCAGTGCCCCAAACACAAGAATAAAGCCCTCAATATAATCGCAGCGCATTTTTATTTTCTGTCCTCAAAATATACTCAGCTCACTGTTAAGTCCATTTTAGACTGATGAATTGGCAAGCTAATCACTGTTCAATTACATAGCTAATGCAAGTTTGTCTGATTAACAAACTTCACGAAATGGGCTCAGCACATACATTTGCAACCACTGCTTGTAGCAAATTTTGGAACTTGTAGTTTGGTCTGTTTTAAAAGACGCCCTCAAAACGTATAGGTAGAGTACCGTATTTACCCGATTCTAATGCGCACTTTTTTTCAACAGAATTGGAACTCCAAACGGCATGCGCGGAAGAATCGGGTACGAAGCCGAAACCAGGGCGCCCGTTGGGAGAGGAGGTTATACTCCTCTCAAACTCTCCCCATACGGGTCCAAAATCGGGGGCGCGTTACAATCGGGTAAATACGGTAAGTGAACTTTTATCAGCAGTAGATTAATTTTCAAGAATTGCTCAATCAACCCTGTTCAAAGAATCTGCACATAGACTTAATTTTGTGATTTCAGTAGCCGTAGGTTGAGGATTATTAGCAGGTACCCTTTTCTGCAATTTGTTGCCAGTCATGAAATTTGTGAATATTAATGTGGGGTCGCCAGTCCTATTGTACCAAAGGCTACCAAAAAAGTGTGGCTGAATCTCAGAAGGGAGGAAGTACAATGTCTATTTTTCTTTCTTCTTGTTATGTGGCTTTACAGTACCTTTGAAACGAAAGCAGCCTTAAGAGGCTGAAGATATTTGGAAGTCAGCTGGGACCACTTGACTGCCTTGGACATAAGTAGCTGTCTGATTTCTTCACTTTCCACGACATACTCCTGCAACGCACACAACAAGTGGAATCAGGGAGAGACTCACTTTCACAGATCTTAACCTTGATGGTGGCTGGGGCCCCATTGTAAGATGTCCTCAAGTAAATCCCGGGCCTTTCCTCAATCTTTTCAAAGGCACACAGCTCCCAGCTACTCTTCAACAATCCCTTATGAGCCTGATAATCAATGCAGTGATAAGCAATTGTGATGCAAGACGAGCAAACAGCTTACAAAGTACTCTTTTCAAAAGCTGTGCTCATGAAGGGAGATGACTTACCAAGTAAGCATCTATTTCGAGCTCAGGGAACAAGAGAGAAAGTTCAGGATAATATTTCTCCTTCAACGTAGCCACTTGACTCTGCAAAGCAGACAGGGATTATTCTCTCAGTTTAGTAAAACTCCCATCTATCATTGATATCATGTCATCATGTCATACATGTAAAGGCAGCCTCCCAATTTCTCCACATAGTCCAGGTCGACCCCATTAAAGGGACAGTCTCGTACAGATATGTTGATTTCGAAACTTTAGTGAAACAAGAATCGTTAGCACTTACGTGAGATCGCATCGAAAGCACATTGGCAGCAGTGTAATAGTTTGAGAAATTTAAAAAAATAATAGAGAGAGCAGACGACGGATGTCACATGTTTTTATCGTCTCCCTCCTTTCTTACCTAAAAAAAACATCATTGGGTGACATCAGCTGGAAGTGGAGGGAAGCACAAAGTTTACCGCCCTTGTGATTTGTTTTGAGCGCGAGATCGCAGCGCTCGGCTTTTTTTTTGAATGTTTGAAAGTTTGAATGGGACCCGGCACGCTGTTGTCTGCTCTTATAGCCTTGATTCGTCGCACTTCTTTTGTCCAGTAGCAGACTCCTGTACCTGCCGACGCACCAGACGTTGTTGTCGTATCAATTTAATTTGTTTAACTTGATATCTTCTGTGTTTCTGGCGAAAAGAATTTGCAGTGTGCAATTTTTGACAAAGGCAATTCAAATAGCATCGGCAAACACGTCGTCAGGTACGAGACCGTCCCTTTAAGTCCCAAAAGGGCAGAATGAGGGGCATTAATATTGCCACGTGCCAGAAAATATAGTGGCACTACAGCCCTTGATAACCAGGACAGGCAAGATAACCTGCGCTAACATCATCGTAGTCAAGGAACATCTCCAGATAGCTGGAAGCAGAACTTTCCGGTCGTTGTATCCTTTCAGTGCCTTCGAGAACCTTCCTGTCGTTGTATAAAAGACTGTGTTGTGCCCAAGCCGAGCATTCTTAGCTCTACACTAATCACCCCAGTAGTCCAATAAACCTTTTGTGAAATCCACAATCTGTGTTAGCCACTTCATCCGTGATGTTTCTGGTGGAGGTGCGAGGTATTCCAATACCCTGGAAGATTATTTATGAAGAGGTCGAAGTCTACAAGCTCTCCCTCCAGAGTCCAGAACACTTGAAGATGCTGCTAACTGCGACATGGCAAGGAACCAATAGGACGTGGAAGTTCAGGACATGGGTTTTCCGTCAGCACCGCTTGACGCAACACAGACGCTGCGCTCGTTTAGTGGCGAGCTCTACAAAGATGTCGGCTATTGGCTGGACCAATATAGGAGGTCACCAGGTTCGACCGTTGGGTGGACGACCAGAAGCTCAACAACGTGACTTTTCTTTGGACGGTCCTGTAAAGATTTGGTTTGAGAACCGCAAGGTATCATTCCAGTCATGGAGGGGTTTTTGGACTAAGATTCGGCAGTCATTCGAACTTGAACTGCGAACGCAGCGTGCAGAGCAACTGCTTCAAAATTGAATTCAACTGTCAAACGAGAGCATAACAAACTTTGTCGAGGCGCCTCGCAACTGTTGACTCGAATGGCATGGAGGAGAAGAAAGTACCATGTCTCATGCATGGAGTAAACAAAGAAATCTTTTGTACACTTTGTCGTGCTCCTCCGACGACGGCCAACGAATTTCTTTATGAAACAATGCAGATTGAAAGGTCTAGCCTTTCATGATCCACGGTGCACTATAATACGACAACCGCGAGTGCTGGACACGACGCCTCCTCTCTCCGGAAGCTCATTCACGAAATTGTTCGCGAAGAAATCAGAGTCCAATGTCAACATGACATGCTGCAACCATCGCCCCCTTCCATTGGGGCAGTAGTTCAAGAGGAGGTGCAGCAGGTTCTGCAAACATTGCCGACCCAACCACCGCCGACACAGTGCCCACGACCAACTTATGCCGCTGCAGTACGTCAGTCACCGCAGGTTTACGCACAATCATACAGCCCCAGATTACCGGTGAACAGAAAGGCATCAGCCTCAGATGGAACCTGCTCCTGTTGTTAGGAAGACTGATGTCTGGGAAAGTACAACAGAAGGCCACTATGCGCCTCCTTGCGGCGAGCCGAACCGAGTTTACCGACAATGTCAATATCGGCAGACAGGACTACCGGGCTGCAGTCCCGACCCACAACGCGGTGAAAGTCCTACGGCTGTCAAGGAATATCTAAGGCGATAAGCACTACTGGTCGTGATCCATCGCCTGGTGCTTTTCACCACAGTCGATCTCCAGCCAGGCCACACTTTCCATCTCCAGCCCCGTGATTTGGCTCAGGCTCCCATAAGTCCGCAAGTCCCTAGCCTCAGCTGGGGAAACTGAAATCAGCAGCTCTGGGAGGTAAAGCTGCTCCTCCTTGAAATTCTGAAAATCCTCCGACAAAACAAAGAACAAAAACCTGACGGAACTGACACCGGACGAAAGTTGAACGGAGTCGACCAGTGAAAGTTGACTAGTAACTGTCAACAGCTGCAAAACAACGGCACTGAAGCAACTGAAATCTGTTTTCTCACCAGGAGGGAGTCTTCTGCTGCGAATGCCATGTGCACCGTCTGACGCAAATTCCTCACTTCCTCGACGGCTTCCCGCCATTCCGGGGATGCGCAAGACTGAAAAAGTATATTTCATGCACCCCTCATGCATTACAAAACTCCCCGTGGAGTACTCCCTCAAAATGGATGACGAGGGAGAAAATGTGTGGAAAATATTTCAGCTGTCCTTGACATTTACCTGTCATTGACATTTACCTCAATGTCTTCTATATCAGCCAGGGAATGACGTAGCTGTGACTTAAGTTGCTTGACAGTTAGCC
This sequence comes from Ornithodoros moubata, assembly GCA_029532675.1. NCBI lineage: Eukaryota > Metazoa > Arthropoda > Arachnida > Ixodida > Argasidae > Ornithodoros > Ornithodoros moubata. The sequence goes on along the minus strand of JARGYV010100804.1, from coordinate 13,448 downwards.
GTTTCTCTTTCAGTCCTTTCACCAACTCCTCGACACGGGCCCATCCAATGTCCATGTCTGCCTTCCCCTCAACTGTAGATCAAAAAAGTCACAAATTTTAGAAAATTAGAATTTAGAAAACAAAATTTAGAAAACAAATTTTAGCTGGAAAAAACCTGGAGCACAGCAGCTGGACCAACCTGAGCCTCTGGCCACTGGAAATGGCACGAGAGATGCAAGCAGCTCAACATATTGAGCGCGTTGTCGTGCCACATCCAATATACGCTCTAAAATGTCCCCGAGTTCCTTTTTCAGTTGCCGAGCAAGCAGGCTCAAAGGAGCATGCAAAGAAGAGCCAATCTGCACAAGAAAGTGGTGATGCTAACAATACTGAACTGTCTCAACACTGTAGCAAAACTTCCAAAATAGTCCACTGGCATTTCATAAAATGTCAGTGTTGAGTATTGAGTATAGAGCATTCAATGAAGTATCGAATATGAAGTCTTCCTTTTTTTTTTTTCTATAGAGCGTAGAATTTCTACAGTGTGGGACAAAAGTTTAGAAATCCTGAGGAGTGTAGTTTAATTTTGCCCAGAGAGTCATTCTAACTACTGGTGGTACTATCACTGATACAGCACTCCACCTCTTCTTTCATTCTCCACTCGCTTGCACTGAGCAGACACTATTTCACTTGCGCGTTTCATAACCTTTTGATGGATCAAGGGTTCTCTGTACAAATGTTCACCGCCCTTTCTTTCTCCTGCGCAAAAGGTTACATTGCCCAACTGCTCCACACATGGCGTTTTCAACTTACCAGCTTGCAGCAAGCTACCTCCTCACTAAGGCTGTGCTGCAGGCTCTTGAGGCATGCTTCCAAGTATCCAAAGGAATACCCAGCTTCATCTTTTTGGTCATATGCACAGACAGCCTGTAGAAAGCATGGCCCTATGTTAAACTTCTCCCTCCTTTCTGGTTCCTTCAACTGGAAAAGTCACCTCCACAAGAGACTGCAAAGACTGGCGCAAATGTTTTCCGGCTGCATCCGTAGCTCCACGCCTGGCACGGAATTCCGCTTCCAGAACACTCTGAAAACGTGCATGAAGGAAGGCTGCTAAGGGCATAGTAGCAACCCAGGCACAAAAGTAGTTACCTTGCTGTGGGTGTACAACTCATGAACCTGATCCAAAGAAAGGCCAGGATCAGGAGACGAGACGACAGTACCTTCAAGGAAAGACTTTAGGACAGAGTCCAGCTCTCGCAGGGCTTTCTCGGCCAGTGAGACGGCTGCCGAGGAATCTCCACTGGTAACAACCTACAAGTTACAGCAAACCCCATTTCTGTACACTTAGACCCACTTCTACAACTGCCCCATGTCTGTCAGGTAGTTTCCTTTTACAAGCCCTTACTGACATGTGCACACAATATTTTGCTATATGCATATTCACGCAGTGTTCTCTCCAACGCTGTATCCTTCTAAAAACAATCTGTAGAATTGCAACAAAGCTTGCTGCCAATCTGTAGAATTGCAACAAAGCTTGCTGCAATTCCTGGTCCAAAGGTTTATGTAACTGCAATGTCTTCCTGTGACATCTAGGGGTCGTTATTTCAGATTTAAGATGAAGTGAAAGAGATGCACTTATAATTTGATGGCCATGATGCAAGTAGAGCACAAACAACATTTTTCTTATTGTTGTGTTTTCCTTGGAATTTTGCCTTTACCTTGAAGTGTGGCAAAAAGTGTAGCTTTGTAGGAAGCAAATAGTGTCATTATCTGTCCTGGACTCAGAGAGTCTGCAACATTTCTTCACATGTACTACCTCACATCAACTCTAACCAACACTTGTTTGTTTGTTTTTAGACTTGTATATGCTGAGTATAGACTTGTATATATCTTAAATATGCTGCACTACCAGGAAGGCAAGATCTGTTGGTAGACACTTTATCAGTAAGAAAAGTATATAAGTTTACAAATATTACATCATGCTGTTGACTGGATTGTTGTTTCCCCTGGTGATCAGCTTCCGCAACAAAGCAGGTAAGGCTTTCCTTGAGGCAAGCACGAGCAGCGTTGCGCTCCTCCACAAGGAGACCAATCATATCCTGCCAGGGTCAAACGCATCATTACCTTCATCACTACCATCGTACAATAGAAGCAAATTAAATAACTGGAATTCTCATTACGGAAACAAATATTAACAGCTTCAAGTAGTCCCTTCCTGTACAATTTGTGATAAATATTCCATGCATTTATAGCCTTCCCCAACCCTCTGAGTAATAAAGCACATAAAGCATCAACGTAAAATTAGAATGTGGGAAACTTTAAAAAAATCCGCTAGAGACGAACAACCTGTTGCGGGATGCTTACTGTGACCAGTGTCTATCTTGTACTCAAGTTTTTTTAGTGGTTTCAAAGGTTTAAAGAGTGAAATAAAAACGTCAGAGACAGTCAGAGCCCCGGTCGCCCAAGTACCTTAAAAACAGACATAGGAACAACTGTGCGACAAAATCGTCACCTGAACCTTCGAGCTCTTGCTGAGCTGACTGACACTGACAAGGAAACTGTACGACAGACATTGCACAACAATTTCAACACGAAAAAAGTGTGTTCAAAGATGGTGCCGAGACAACTCCTTCCTGAACAAAACAACTGAAATGAACATTTTGGGCTGACCTCCTCCAAGACATTGAAAACAACACAAGTCTTTTACGGAATATAATGTGTGATGAATCGTTATATTTTTTTATACGACTTGGAAACTAAATGTCAATCCATGCACTGGAAGAGCCCGAGTATATTAAGGTAAAAAAGTATGGGAAAGCAAATCCAAGCTTAAAGCAATGATGATTGCTTTCTTTGACAAATGAGGGATTGTACATGTGGATTAGGTGCCTCAAGGTCAGACTGCTAAGGGTGTCTTCTACAAGGCGGCCTTGATAACCCTCTGTGAACGGGTGAGAACGAAAACACTCAAAATGTGGAAGAATGACTCGTGAGTCCTTCACCAAAACAACACACTGGCACATAACGCCCTGTCAGTCAAGATGTTCTTGAGGAAGCATCACAGTGCTGGAGCGTCCACTGTACTCGCCTAACTTAGCCTCATATGGCTTCTTATTTCAAAACGTCAAGTCTGTGCTAAAATGAACCATGTTAGAGTCCGAAGATGCAGTGAATGCAAAAGTGACGGAGCTCGTGAAGAGGCTATCAGAGGACGACAGGCAGCTTTCCTTAAAGCGCTGGAAGATTTGCACAGAGGGATGCAGGAATCACGGAGGGGAGTACACTGAGGGAGACCACATTTCTATTGTGTAATTTTTTAAATAAAATGTCTGGTTATTTCATAGCCACACCTTGTACGATACAGTAGTTAGTTATGTTGGGACCTGTACATAACAATGATCAGTAAATAGAACAAACATCTTTTGCAGTCAACAGCTAGATGTTTTGTGAACAGAACCTAAGACACTAACTATGTACTGAGTAAAGTCAGGAGGTAGTGGTTGCCTTACCTTGTCTTTGCATTGTTCGATGCTGTCTTGTGCCCTCTGAAAGCGTGCCAAGCAATCTTTTACCTCGCTCGAGTTCGGCACTGTACAAGCAGTCTTGCATAGCTTGTATGTGGCCATGGCCCTCTGGACAACGTCAGCATGCGAGGGATTCACTGAGAGCTGATCACGCTGCTCTCGTGCCCCATTTGCCAGCTCTACAAGTTGAGACATCTGCAGGACAGTAGTCACTGCTGTCATCAGCTATACTAATGATAACCAAAGTTATACTCACTCACCTTCGATAAGAAGTCATTCTCAGCTCTGCAATTTTTTACTTCCTCCAACTCCCTTTCCAGTGCCTACAATGTATGTGTGTGTGTAAGGGAGGAATAAAAAGATTTACTGGAATAAACAAATAAAGACAGACCCTGCAATAAGGATGAGGCAAGCCAAACATTCCACATTACCAAGCACTGGCAGGGATACACATATACAGCCGACTCATGTTAATTCAATCTCAAATAATTCGTATTTACGGTTAATTCAAACAAATTCCGAAATTTTGGTTGGCCCACTATACTTTCAATGCATTCAAAAGCTGCCTAATTCAAACAGCAACTTTGTTTAATTCATACTTTTCAACCTGCTCCTTTTGCCGGTATCAGCGCCAAAAGTGCTCACAAGTTGCGCATGCGTTGGCGCTCGCATGTGCAGCAATCAGCATGTCGTTGCGGAGAAGGTGCAAGACACTTTCTGTTAAGGAAAAACTTTGGCTTATTGACGAAGTAGAGTTTGGCATAGAGAAGATTGACATTGCCTTCAAGTATGGCACCACAAAAAGTACACTAACGACGATTTTTAAGGCCAAAGAGGAGCTTCCAGAGAAGGCCAGCTGTTCTGCGCTGACAAGAAAGAGTCTCACAGGTGCGGCGCGTCCGGAGATTGAGGAAGCACTCGTGCTGTGGGTGAAACGAACACAAAGCTGCAATCTTCCAGTAACTGGACCCACCCTACGTGGTAAAGCTGAGCAATTTGCACGGCAAATGAATGTGACAGACTTTAAGTGACGGGTGGATCACACATTTCAAAGGGCGGCATGGCTTAGCAGTGGCGGCTGCGATGGACCAAGCTACCTTAAGCACCTGGCAGGAGACGAGACCGCAGTCCCTGATGCAGGAGTATGACCCTAGGGACATTTACAATGCAGACGAAATGGGTCTGTTTTTCAAGTGCTTGCCGTGTCAGACGCTGTGTCGCCGTGGGGAGCTCTGTGTAGGGTGCAAGCTTAGCAACGAAAGGATCACCATCATGGTGTGCACAAATATGGACAGGACTCACAGGGCAGAACTGTTTATGATCAGAAAATCGAAGCGTCTGGTATGTTTCAAGAGCATCCGTATGCTGCCGTTTCAAATAGCCGTGCCTGGATGTGCAGGAATTTTTTGAGAGATGGTTGTACAATGTTGATCACAAATTTAACTGTGCTAAAACAAACACTCTTATGGTGGTTGAGAACTGCCCAGCGCACAGAGAAATAAAAGGACTGGAAGCAATCCGTCTGGAATATTTGCCACCCAACACAACAGCTTCTCTCCAACCACTTGACCAGGGAGCACTTAAAAGGTCAAGGTCAATTACAGAAAGATGCTCATGCAGCGGATGTTGCAATGTATGAATAACGGCATGCCATACAAGGTCACCCTCTTGACTGCAATTGGCACATTATCAGAAGTGTGGGACGCCGATCTTCATACAGAACTGCTCTGGCCATTCATAAGTGACAACACCGTCATCGACATTCCAGAAACTGACGACAATCTCACTGATGCAGTGGTCTTAGTGTATGAAGATCGGCGTGAAGTGTATGAAGTTTCTTCCTGTCCGTACACGCGTTTGCCTGAAAGTAGCCGCCCTATTACATTGTTCGTTTGTGTGTGAATGCGAGTATGATAGAAACCACAGCAGAACGTTTGTACTGTGAATTTTAGCAACTATTTGGGTGTCGACGAGTGTATGTCTGTGTGTATAACACTCTGGTGGACATCATCCAGGAAGTGTTTCCGCAGATTGCAGTAGCAACAGTGACAGTAAAGAAAAATACAAGTCTACTCCATGAGTCACAACTGTGGGAGCATTCCAGAGTACTTGGAGGCTGCGGAAATACTTGTCCGCAAAGCAGGAATCGCACAAAGAGCTCTTGTTTTGGCAGGTATTAAGAACTTTTTGTTGAGATCCCACATGTTAACATAGCAGCCACCCATCACTAACTTCTTTCATGAAAATGTTCATTCATAAAGTGTTTCAAGCATCTAGTCAAGTTTCATAAAAAAAAAAGTTAAAAATAAAACTTTTATCAGTGTGATGTGTCTTCCTCTGTGCAGAAGTCTCTTTGCTGTGTTGCTCAGAACATGCAGGGACCCCACATTGCTACTGCATTTGGTATTTCTCATATAAAGGTCATGTTCGAATAATTCAAACTCCCGATAATCCGAACCAAAGCTTGCGGCATACTGAAGTTTGAATTAACGATAGTCAACTGTACTACAGTTTGCCTTGTGCAAAAAGCTCGACATACAGCGAACCTTGTTCACAACAACTCACACATCTAGAAACATTCCTTGTTGTTGTTGTTTTTTCCTTAGTAAAACGTGTCCCTTTAGCTGCCATAGTACCTTTATCTTATCGTCCAGCAACTTCTCTCTGTCCCTGTCAACCTCTGCTTTGATTACCTGTGGAGGATGTAAATCAAATCACAGGAATAAAACTCCACAATTCTTACCCAATGCACAACACAATCTATAATGCTGGAATGGAATGCAAGCTACTCGGGCCTTACCTGGTTGTCCTGCTGCTGTTTCATAGATTTGTGAGGTTTGAGAAGCAGCTTCAATGGTGGAATCTCCTTTCCTTGTGACTGCTGTACAAGAGGTTGCATCATGGAGTTCCCCTTCCCTGGCAGATGATTTTCCCTCTGTTGACAAGTTTCTTCTCCCACTTTCCTATATACAGACACGTGCATGAATAATCGACTCTTTAGAGGAAATATGAGCACAGTATTTGGAGCACAGTTGACGGTAGAACACATGAAGATCTCCTTTCTATTATGCTGTCATGCATTTCTGTTGAATGATTTGACAAGCTAATTGACTTACTTTCTTTTCTTATTGCCCCATGCAACCTTGTACATTTTTTATTAGTAATGCTTACTACTACAACACAAACATATAAACAGCTGTAGTGCACACACAAAAAAAGAGAAAACACTAAGGACACAGGAGGAGAGACACAGCACACAAGCGCTAACTTTCAACTTTATAAAAGCAAAAGGTGACACATAAAAGACAAAGATCCACCGTGGGACAGCCACACGCTACATCCTGAGATTTATCACACAAAGCTTTGGAGGAATCCTTACAACTTGCCATTTACGTACCACAGGTAGTTTTTAACCCCTCCAGCTAAAATTACATTCAATCAGCAAAGGATTCAGTACAGGAGATGAAGTAAGAAGAATGGTTACATACATGGCTCTAGTGCTTGCAGACGAGTAGCCCACAACAGAAAACAGTTTGTGCGTGTGAGGATAGTCATACGAGGGTGCCCTAGGTCCCCAAAAAGAGGAATGCGACCCTGTGGGAGGACGGTTCCATTGGGACATGGAACCCATGGGAAGCTGCAGGCTACCTCCACCACTGGGAGCCTGCAATCCAGGTTGTATGCTCACAACCTAAACAAGAAAAGGGAAGACAACTGTATTGTCTGCAAATGACAAAGAGACAATGCTTGCTTAAGTAAGTGATGAACATGAAAGCTTCACTCCAATCAAAGTCAATCTAGCCATGAACAGAAATGAAGCTACTTATACAGCTTGAAAAAGCACTTTCACGACACACATCAGTAAGCCCCTGACAAACCTTAGCATAGCCTCGACGAACCAGTTCCTCAGCCAGTTCTATATTGGAGCGGTCTAAGACGCAATGGACTAGAAAGTGGATCCCTGATGCAGTGGCCCTCTTCATTTCAACTGACACACACTGTTCTTGGATCAGGTCCTCAATTTCATGCATTGCCTAAAATAGATATCCAGATCACAGGATTAAGAATGCCACTACAAGGCATGGGTACTCCAAATATTCCAGACGGTATAACACTCAAGTCAATTTGGTACGTATAAAAGGACAGACTATACAAAGTCCACAAAGTATGGATGGTAAATCACTCAAGACCACCCTATCACATCTATAAAGTATACAAGATTTTTGGGTACCATAACAATTAACTTGACGCACATCTGGGCAGTCTGTCCCAAAAATGAGAGCGGATGACTGACCTGAGCGTAGAGGAAGGGATCGTCGTCCTTGCGGATCCCAAAAAGTGCATCTAGGCGGCAGCACAGGGCTAGTGGCCCTTGGGAGGCCAACCCTCCCTTGAGCGGAACCATCTCTCCGCTCTTAACCGATTCACAATTACCAAAATCTACATACTGAACAAAACTCTGAAAAGACACAAAAAGGTGTTGCCAAAACAATTCTCAGCATTTAACTTTCTCCTACCTGTCCATTGTCCTGTTGCTTAAGCACCTTGCACCGGTACCAGCATTTGTCGTCGGAATACTGGCAGGCATACATCTAGAAGGGAAATAAAATGGACTTAAAATTAATCATCCAGATCCTTAGACATTTGAAGCTTCCATGTCTATGCAGATATCTGATTCTATTACTTCTTCTTTGCCAGTGTTAGCAATTGTGATAAAACAAGACTCCTGGCCTCTAGTCTATTTCAAATCATCCCTTGTAAATGGCTGAGAAAGACCCACAAGTGCCCCATCTCTCAACATTTTAAGAATAAAAATGTATTCCAGTCAGAGCCATACCTACAAGGCCTAAGAACAGAAAAATGGGCTCAATTTGGTCCCAAGTCCCACACATTCAGCACAATGTTACAGACCTTTTGAAAATCAGGCGTCTCAGAACACAGACGTGGAGCTGTGCGGCAGAAGTCTTTCAGGTCCTCACCGAGCTTGTCAAGACGAATGACATCTCCCAATCGCTGGCCGTAGAACGAAGTCACATCCTTCACGTGGCATACAACTAAGGTTTCCTCGGTGCAGGCAGGCTAAACACAGCGTACAATTGAGAAAGTCAGTCAGAGTTCTTTGATACTTGAGATAGTACTTTGTAACGGGGAACCACTGAAGAATTGAAACCACAAAAAGTTTCTCACTATGACGTCCTGCTGCCAGATATCTCACTAGTACGTCAGCACTAACACCCGAGAAGACACTAACTATACTTACCAAGTGCTGCACCCGAGGCATAACCTTCCGACTGACACCCCTGCCAGCTACAAGAGAGACCCGCTTTATAAAATAACTCCATTAGTGACAATACACGATTGAAGAAGCAATGACTGACAATAGGGCCCTCGAAATATTCTCGGATACACCAGAGTTTGAAATGATAATTTTGTTGCCGCAAAACAATAATTGCTTCACAACTGATGACATCATCTTAGCCAAAATTTCACTCACTTGCAGCATACAAGTCGTTTGAGGGAAAGCTTCCAGGCAATGCACTTGGTTGGCCAATTGAGGCTCCCTCTCGTCTATGCAGTCAGAAAGAAAGAACAACATGCTTTACGTCAACAAACACCCATCGTTTGAAAACAGTCATGAAACCCATCGCACCTATGACAGCGACTGACATGCAGCTGACGACCCTCAAAGTAGTGGCCATTGATATGTTGCACTGCAAGGTCTGCATCAGGTTCACACAAATACTGCACAAAGCTAAAGAAGAAAATATTGTTCAACAAACGCCAACCTTGGCAGTATAGCAAACCAACAAAGTGTTGTTTTTCTGTAGCATGCAGTGAGGAGGAGTCAGGGATGGGGTTTCAAACCTCTTCCAGACAATGACTACCTTATGAACTGTTTCTCACGAAACCCCTCCCAAAATAATTTTCTGGGTGTGTCATGGCCAAAGCTTCCCACGACATTGGCAAGATAATAAAAAGAAAAGGAAGAAATAAGGGTTACTAAGTAGTCCCTCTTGTTGTCCTAGACTCAACCAAAATGCACAAACGCACTTGTCAGGGGATGCGGAGGCATATGCACATACCTACTGGCCATTTTGATCATCTTCTGAGTAGATTACAACAGAAATTAGTGAAGCAATGCTTTGCTTCCCTGAAACCCTTTGGTGCCAGTCTCTGTGGAATGACATGGACTGTCATTTTTAAGTGTAAATTGTCTCTCTTTTTAATTATAAACGTCCCGCCAGTTTTAAAAGGAACGTGTCATGAAGACAAGTGTCATGTGCTGCGCCTCTCGCAGCCTGATGCCGAAGGGAAAATCTCTGCATCGCTTTGTGTTTTCTAATGCAACACTCTCAACCCACTGTACGTACGCAATTTTCGTGCCATCAGTCTTCTTGCAGTTCACTACCACGAGCGCATTCACTTCACCCAGCCCGGTGAAGAGCGGGCTTAAAGCCTTCTGAAACAGGAAACAGCAACTATCAGGGTACGAACACACACTGCGTCCCCTCCATGGATGCGTTTATTGAGGCATAAACGGTAGTAGTTTTAAAGCTTAATGAAATGACAATGTGTCTCAAATTACTAGAGCTTTGTAACAGCCCCCTGAGGTGTTATAGGACAGCTGCAAAATAAACTATTTGTGCCGCAATGGCACCAAATAAAAGTTTCACCTCTGATGCGCTGGGAGGTAAGTTCCCAACAAAAACGTCGAAAGTACGCCTTTTCTTTGACATCATCGGCGTTATATCAAATTGACACAAAAGTACAACGCTAAACTCGCCAAGCCCACTCTGGCGTCTCAAATGCTCACGACGTGCCCCGCCAGTGCCCGTCACTACCACGCGTTTATCGTCATCGACATCAATCACGAGAATTTTAGTCATTGTAAATGTATGACGATTTTAACCTATGAAAGAACTGCGGCTGCGTACAGTAGTAAAACTAAATCTGCACAACACAACCACACACGCACCACATGGCTGATGCAACCGTTGTTTTCTTTGTTTCTTGTTTTGTGTATGTGTCCATAGTCTTTTAGAGTTGTAGATACCATATCGCTGGTTATTCCCTAATCCTACTGGCTCGGTCCACATGAGTGTATCTATACTATCCTCTGTTCTCATGATCAGGCTTGCCCGACAGTTTACGTGAACTCTTCAGCGTCACTAGGCTCTGATGTTTCCGTTTCACCAGAAGCGAGGTATCCGCTCTCTATTGACATCTCCGATCCAAACCAGTGTACTTGGAAATCATCTCCGCTGTCGTTGCTCTTCCTCGAACCAGATGCAATACCGGTGTGGTCTCTGAGGCGACGTCCCTCCTGACTTAACCTACTTTTTCTCTTCCTTGAAGTTTTGACTAATTTCCTAGCGCTAGAGATGGTAGTTCTTTTCACCGCCACTCTGGGGCGGAAATTTCTCTGTCGCAGCGTGATGCGTTGACGACGTCGTCTGCCAGTCTCTTCACTCGCGGAGGACAGGCTCTTTTTGCGCGTTGGTACGAGATTCTTCCTTCGTTTAGTTACCTTCCACCGTGTACTGCTTCCTGCAATCTCTCTTGTCCGTGGAGCTAACGTGCGTTGTTGAGGTGAAACCTCCAGCGATGACGATGAGCGGTTTGTCATTTTACCAGAAGGTTGCCGCAGTCGTCGGCCACTTTCTGTCGATGCAGCTTCAGAGTTTGTCGTTTTCGGCAATTCTATATGTTGGTCAGGTGCCACAGCCTCCTTGGACGAAGCTTCCAGCATTTTATATTTCCTCTCAGGTGTAGGTCTTTCTCTCCCACAAATTCCTGTGCTTGCCACCAATTTCGTTTCAAGACTATTTTCGTACTCATGCTTTTCATCAAAGATAGACACTTTCGCAATGTTGTCGCCGCCGCTTGCAGCCTATAGCTAGCTCGCAGCCAGACAGTTCGCTTATTACATATGCGGCGGTCACTAGCCGAGTGCAATTTCGATGACTAAACATATAACGCAGCGAGCTGATACGGCACTTTACAGCGCCTGACCACGCGACTTTGCGCGTGTGCATCTGCACACACTCCAAAGAATGTTTAACTTCTAAAATATCGAGGTCTCAGTTGTGAGTTTGCGTTTTCCTTCCTTTCTCTTTTCTGAATCTGACGAAATAGGAGAAACCTAAAAAAAGAAGGAAAATGAAATGAAACAAAACAAGATGACAAGGCCACAGAAACCCTCATCTATTATCATGTTGCCTGAAAGTAGCCGCCCTATTACATTGTTCGTTTGTGTGTGAATGCGAGTATGATAGAAACCACAGCAGAACGTTTGTCCTCGTCTGTCTAGCGTAAGCACGAGGCATGATTAAAAAGGAAAAGTGACGTGCCTTCGAGCAAAGAGGCGCCGTTCGCACTTCACACCAAGCATGAAGGAAAGAAAGAAAAGAGGCGGCACATTGCCGAAGCCGTGAAGCCTAAATATAGGCTAACCACCTAATTAAGTGACGTCATGAAGTCTTTTGCGGTTTCGGTTTGCAGCTGGAGTATGTTGTGGGGTATACGATCTGACAAAGTGCAGCATGTGGTCGTAAATCGCATGCTTGAGATGAAAACTATGCAGTGTTGAGCACATATGTTTGCTCTGGGATATTTCATCTGCTTAAGAACGATGCCAAACTGCGTCCTGCGCTTTTGTAAAGGCATAACTCTGCTTAGAAGCTGGAGTGACCCTCCACAGGTGAGTACCATCAGAACATGGGAAGCGATGCATTATTTTCGACCAGGTTTCCAGTCGTCCTTGAGCGGAAGGATCTGTGGATTCGAGATTTAGAAATGCCAGATGGGTGGAAGCCGTCGGAGTTGACACAGTATGCTCGAAACACTTAGGTGAAAATGCGCGAGAGGCTCGTCATAAATACGTCTAAGTTATGACTACTGCTTCATTCCTTGTTGTGTCTTGAATGCTAACAATGATAATCGTAAAGGCGACGAAGAATGCAGTTGGAATACCTACAAACTATACCAACACGTCTGTGCGGCTTATTGCCCATAGGTAGACATTTGGTAATTTGACACATCGATGGTATTCACCTATTTTCTGATCACCCTTTTGAAGCATAAGTGAACATCAAAAGCAGACGGGCTTTCTTGGGAAGGTTCACGTCATTCACAACTCATCACCATGACACTCTTTACAAGAGGTTTGCCGTTCAGTTTCGGAATCTTCGGGAGAGTGTATGCATAGCGCTTTCAAGTGGCCCTCAAAGTGATGTGTGGCGGTAACAAGTCACCTGACTTTTGCTCCACTAAGTCCAGCCACCTATCTTAACGTCACTTGTGCCACACTTGGCGTGAAGTGGTTCTGCACATAGAGCGCCTCCTTACCTCCTTTCCTCCATGACTGTACTTGAGTACTCCCTAGACTGACGGGCTTGTCCACATTACTCTCCAAGCTCCGACAACTTGCCAGTGTCACAAAAATAAAAACGTTAACTTACCAAAGGAGTTACGACAAGGAAATTAAGGAAAGAGCCAACTACACCTAAATGTATGTTAATCATAAATGCTCCCTAAACGCTTTACAGATGAGGGCCACCCGTCCCATACGTATTTTGAGACAAAAACACTGCACGGCAAAAAGCCAGCCAGCCACAGTTAATCGTATGCCAATTATCAATGCCCCCTAAACACTTTACTCTGCAGATAAGCGCATCACCCTTCCTGCCTGAAACAGAAGACAGGTAACATGAGACAAAAAACAATGAAAGACACAAAAGAAGCCAGCCAGCCACAGCTAAATGTATGTCAATTATCAATGCCCCCTAAACACTTTACTCTGCAGATAAGCATCACCCTTGCTGCCTGAAACAGAAGACAGGTAACATTAGACAAAAAACAATGAACGACACAAAGGAAGCCAGCCAGCCACAGCTAAATGCATGCTAATTATCAATGCCTCCTAAACACTTTACTCTACAGAT
>JARGYV010100800.1:0-13051 GCA_029532675.1 Ornithodoros moubata | reverse complement strand
GTCTTCGTTGCTTTTTGAATGAAGTGCCTGGAACAGTGAGCAGGCGTTTTTTGCTGTTGTCTTTGTTTTCTTTTGTATGGCGAAACAAAATCGTGGGTGTTCTGCGGCAGCCATAGACGACATCGACGAGGTGTCAATGGTGATGGCAGTTGTGGTAGTTTTTGGTGGCGTGATGTGAAAAAAAAAAAAAAAAGTGGGGACAGGAGATATGGAACCTTGATCTTGCGGCCGGCATCTCTCTCAGAGCAATCGCCCACTGTTCATAGAGTTCGCAATGACCGGGGCACACTAAATGCAAAGTGTTGATGTGTTACTCACGCTGTCTGTGTTCAAGTCATGTTTCACTCGCTTTCTTTGCTATTTGAAGTCATGTGGCGTACGCATCACACCCGGAACAGACATATTGATTTCATATGTCCGGCCGTTGCTTCCTCTGGAGCAACGGCGGCGAACTTTTCTCGTTTCTTTTATTCTTTGCTCGAGATAAAAACAAACAATTTCTCGTCTCGACTCGCAAGCCTTATAGAGCTACATTCCGCTGGACATGCGCAGAATCCGGACAGAACTATAAGGAGGAGAGAAAGCAAGATATTTGCATGTCTCGTTTGTTCGTTCATTCTTAGCAAACGTTCTATTGGAGACAGTGTGAAGAGACCGGCTGCGTGAGGTCACGCATCTGCCGGGTTGGTCCGTATCTTTAAAGGTTTTATGGCATCCCTGTGAGATGGGCAATTTGTGTTAATTAGAATGAAGTAAAACTATTAGCAACTTGCGGAAAAGGAGCATAGCCTAACATATTGCATAGCCTAACCGCAGTCTATAATAAGAGCCTACCCACTTGACTAAAGTTTTGAAGACGTCACGTCACGTTTCTCGAAGGGCTCGTGATGAAAAAAAAAAAAAAATGGAGGGAACAGAAGTTGCGATGTTCCCTGTATATGCATCTGCAAAAGATAACCTCTGAGCGTTGAATAATGTACCACAACTGCTCGAACAGAGCCAAAGGTAGACGCCATGGCTCCCAGTCTACAGGTAGTACATTCTGCTCCAAAATCCATTTGTGTTCTCGCCATGTACTGTGCGGGCAATTCCTTGCGCAGAGGAGAACCTTGTCAAGGAAAAGAGCAAGCCACGTGATTCGTGAAGGAAAAATTAATTAGTTGCGCGTCGCAGATCGATTGAGACCGCCATTTTGGCCGCTTTGCGCCCTCTCTACACTGCACGTGGGAACATCGATTCCACCCCTTGATGCTGCCTCGGAAGGAAAGGGAGCAAGGCTCCAGTTGTCCCACCGACCTTTTTATTGGAGAAAAAACAAGTGCACTTTCGCGTATACTGGGACGCGAGTGTCACACAAAATGCCAGCGAAGCAAAGTGCATAGCGTCGTGCCCAAATGTCCTATTTTGTCGCTGTTTAGATCCTTCGTTTTCAAAGGAAGCTGAGACAAGATGCCGCAAGAAAGTGATTACGTGAGAAGGACTCGTACACGGAGTCGCCCCAGCCGGTGAGGATGCGAGTGCACCGACTCAAAATGTACCCCGTGACTTCGCAGTCGCGTACGGACGGTGACCAGCACATGGTACACTCTAAAAACAGAACTTCACCGCATAACACGGCGATGACCAATGCGCTGCATAAGTGTCACAAAAAAGACGTACGCCCACCGTTTCCAGCAAATAGTGTCAGTAAAAGGTCTCATTCGGAACAGCGATTGGTCATCGCCGTGTTATGCGGTGAAGTTCTGTTTTTAGAGTGTACATTGAAAAAGAAAATTTAGAAAGGAATAAAAAAGGATAGCTTAAAGCCAAGAGGTAGCCTTCGCTGCCTGGAAGTAAGTACTTTTGCAGCCAAGAGTGCACGACTTGGAAGTAGTTGAGTTTTAATGTGACCGTTTCAGAGAATCTGTACCCACGGAGGAGAAGGGAATCAGGACGTGGTTTGTTTAGTATTTCCACAAGACTCCCGTTACATAAGCGGCTCAGACGACTGTAATATGTTTGTAAGTGCTGCTTACCTAATTCCAGCCAGTCACGGCGTAGATATAACACAACCAGCAAGGGAGGATGACGCGAAAGCTCTACAGCAATAGGTTGTGTTTGCTTGTCATGGTTCAAGTGAATTATGAAATCAGAAACATCCCCACGAAATGTTGCTCCACACAGCACAGTGTGGCTCTCTGGGACGGATACCACACCGGAATTTATAAGGTATATTTCATCACGTCAACACGTTTTGTTGCGCTTCACTAAGCCAGTGATGCCATTGCATCAGTCACAATATCATTCCGCTTCTTGACATCGACAAAATAGGAGGCCTCAGCAATTTTTCTTTGACATCGCTGTATAAGTTTCAGAAAAATAAGTATACGGGAACGTATAAGGCAAGTGATAGGCACCGCAAAATATGACAGATGCTTCTTTTTTATGGTTTTCAGCCACAACACGCGGGACAGAGTAGGCAATGTGGATCGGCGCAATTCCTCTGTCGATGGGGCTGTGGTATCGCAGTACGCTGTTGCGATGAATGCAGAAACAGCAGAATATTTCGCATGTTTTAAGGGCTCAGTTTCCTTCGACGTCCTGCGTCCATTTGCTTTCCCCGGAATCCCGAGCCAGACTGAGCCCCAGACACACGATGTAAGCTGACACCGCGTTCGGAGGACCAGATCGCGCATACCAACCGACCCTGCCGCGAGCATTTTGGCTGCTACAGGAGGTCTAACAATATCAAAATGCATTTGGCCGAATCGTCCGTCCGTCCGTCGCTCAGTGATGTGCTCTATGACGGTGATGAACTGACAGATGAGTCACCAGCTTTGATGGCAAAAGTGGGAGGCTCGCGGTTAGTAAATATCGTAAGCAGACGAATCCTTGTTTATTTGTTGGCGTAAAAATACTACGGAGATGGAGTCCTTAATCGGGACTGACTACTCCAAAGCTATCGAACCACAAGCTAATGCTGGAGCGGGAAAATATACATAAAAAATAACAAAATTAAGTAAAGATAGACGACTCCTCTTGAAAGCGATTCCAGTGTGGTATCGTAAAATACGTAGTCGGCAGTTAGCGACGGAGTGAGCTGTACCTGGTTTCAGTAGGTTTCACCTTCCAGGTGAAAAATCTGAGCGGTTGCAAGCGCCCGTGCCCGTCTCATTGGTGAAGGGCTGCTCCGACGGCTTTGTCGGAAGTGTCAACCATGGGCACGTTACAGCACCGGCTCGAAAGTGAGCCAAATGAACCGCGTGATGACAACTGAACGACATTGTTCGTACAAAGATCCTGGCACCCGTCGCAGCAAATCTTCGGTGTGTGCCAAGTGAGCACACAGCTGGAGTTCCGCCTGACCGTTTGAAGACCGTCTGGAAAGTGCTCAAAGGGGTAGCGCTTAAATCCCTCAGCGAATGAAACCAGGAGTGGACCTCAAGAACAGAGGTTTTGCTAATTGGGTCTCGATAAAATGACAGCATCCCTTCATGATGCTCCTTCATTTCAACGCTGGTGCATGTCGTGAACACACTGCAGTAGCAAGTATCCCTTGAGGAGAGGACTACACTCTAGGGGACTACTTTAATTTTTGTTTTGTTTTTCTTTGTACTGCCAACCGATCAGCCCGATAAAGATGGAAGAGGAACCGGACTTTCTAGGTCATGTTATTTCGACGGAAGAGACAACCGTTTTGCGAGACGCGCAGGTCAGCTTGCGCAAGGCGACTTAGTGGAGACCCACAAATCCTCTTTGAGTTCGTGCTTTGTGCCACCAGTAGCCGAATCGATTAACCTTTACTGCGAAATTGATGCTTGAACTCCATCTTGGACCCATCTTTCTTGACAGAGTATTTATAGAACAGCGGTACGCGAGCAATATTCTCAAGGGCACCGCCGTTGACGCTCGTTCCAAACACAAATCCAGTTACCAACGAACACAACTAAATCACTGGAACAATTTCGTCGCAGATGTTCCAGCAGGTTGGTCCTTCTGGCCACACCTCGAGCCACGGACTTGACACCGTGTTTCCGAACCAGTGAAGAGGAAGATTTGGTCTCGCGTCTCGGTTTGCAAAGTTCCCAGACGGGATACCATATGACTTTTCCTTATCACGATACATCAACTGTCGTGTGTATGTACAAAAAACGACAACGCCAGAGGCACCGAAAGCGAAAATCGAGGATGTCCGACGTAAGATGCCCCAAGCTATGCTGCGAGTCGCCGCTAATGTACCGACAAGATGTCAGCACAGCATACGGAGACATTGTGGTGGTGATGCAAAAAAGAAAAGCAATTTCAATGCTTTTTCATGGCTAACGCACACATAAATAAAAATGTATCTCTGTATCTGTTACCTTGTGGCTCTTGAGATATGGCGGCGCGCTCCCGGAAGAAGTTTGTGGTTGGCAACTATGATAACGATGGTGCATCGCTCTGTGCACGCTCCTTCCTTCTCTAACAGGATGGACGCCGGAGTTCGCCATGACCGACGTGCTCGTTTCGCGAGCGCGACGGGACATTGTTTCTTGCAAACCAAAAAAACTGGCCTTTGGAAAAGATTTTGGTGATAATATGGTTGGTAGCAACAAATTAAAGGTACAAAGTTACAGTCTCCGGGGTCGGGTCCTCGAATCACACACTTGGAACACACCCACTATTTCTCTTTAGCAGGTCTTAATCTTACACAAAAGCAAAAATGGCGAAACGATTCCACCTAATAAATGTGCGAAAAAATGTTAATGAATAAAAGAAGAGAAGTCTAAATGTCCTGAAAGTAACAGTCCGTTGTCGGTCTTTCCCCATGCGCGATTTAACCGCGACTGACATTTAACTGACACCCCGTCTCCCTGAATGTCACATCTAGCGCAAGTTGTCGTCGGCTGCGATACCGTTGTCAAAAAATCTTTCGTGCACCGCGAGGACGTGCGCGGCAGTGCACTGATGCTCGTTTCGCTTGTAGCCGCTTGTCGAGTCATGGAAAGAAAAGAGATCCAGTCTGACAGGCAGGCGAGGTCGGATGTCGTCACATACAGCGGATATTCGTTTTGCATTCCGTGATATCGATCCTGTATATTGCTTCTTTAAAGCTAGATTGGTCTCTTTGCGGTCTTCATTTTGATCCGGCAGGCAAGAAAGAAGGCAGCAGAGATAATAAGATATTATTTAAATCGATTGGGTGCAACAACGTGTCGAGCGAGCGTAGTTTTTTGTACCTGCATGCTCGAACCGATAGGCGGAGGTAAAGGTTACTGAATATGGCCAGCATTTCCCAGCATTTCTATTATGCGTGGGCTTTAGCTCGCTGTGTATATAATGCCTCCACTCCCCCTTCCTCGAGAAACCTTACACCATGCCGATGTTGTTTCTTAAATAAGAAAAAAAAAAAAGATTTAATATATTTTTTTTCCCTACATGGTGGCTGAAGGGCCTTTCCCATGTTTACAAGAGTGATCACCAGCACAGTCATCTGAGGACGTTAAAATAGCATCTATTCCTGTGAACACGCATTGCATCTCTATATGCCTTGCTCACCTTTACCTTGCTTCATCTTCCCCCTTTAGTGTTTTATATGGTGTTAAAAAGAAAAAAAAAAGCAAAAAGGAGGGTGTGGTTCCCTTCTCTGGGGAACCGGCAACTCCAATACTCATATGCGCTGCACTACACAGAGCACAGTATCCCTTTAGTATTGTGCATGCTGTTGTCTACCCCCTCTTTGAAAAACAAAAGTATGAAAAGCTTTATCTGGTATATAACAATGCATAAAGTTGAGTCTGTCAAGGGCTCTCAGTAATTGTACACCCACGCACACATGTTGGCATCTGCACAGTCAGGTGTGTGTAGCACCTGATTGCATGCAAGTGCAGTACATGTGTCAGACGCGCAGTTTCAACCCTGCTCTGCTTCGATGGCCGGAGAGCTATGTCTCGGCATTGCATACAACGACGTCCACAGTTTATTTTTTCGCGAAGGGTCTACGTCTGTTATGTACATCCTTATAAACTGTGCGGTTAGTCGCCATGCAATGACTGAGAGAAACGCTGCAAAAAAAAAAAGAATAAATAATAAATATTGCCAGTGCCGGAGCTGTTTATCCTGAAGACTCCAATCAAAGTCATGCATAAGCAAGAAAAGCAATGAATTCTTGGCAATATTCTGTAACAGCAAATGTCCATCAGTGTTGCCATGCTTAAACACAGGTTCGAGTATGTAGTACGAAAGGACGTTCTATACGTATACAAGTTAAAAGTCCCTGGTAAGACGTCTGAAACGAGGGCGTACATTAACAACCTGCTTTTACTGCATTATAGAAAAAAAGACAACGCAGTTTTGGAAGAACTCATTTCGCTACTTTCATTTCATTCACCAAATAATAATGCTTCATGATTTAATGACCTGTACCCTTTCGAAGTCCTTCTTGGCATCATGTCATACGCTGGCACGCATGCTTCCGTAATGCTAGCTCGTATGTGAGCTGACGCAAATAAACTTGGCACTGAAGCGAACACAAGTCGCCGGCGCAATGCAACCCAGCAAGGCAGGACCAACCTCCTTCTGCCCTATCCGTCTTAAACGCGAGCTAAAAGGTAGATTTCGACCGGCATATCGTCATAATAAAGTCGCTGTCGCCGCCGATGTACGCGACGGATGGTGTTAACCGTCACCGAACGATGCCGTGTCAAAAAAAAGAAAAAAAAAAAGAAAGCCAAATACGACCTGTGATATCGCGGCCAATTCCTATTTGTTCGAGCGCCAGCAAAGTATGAGTAACGCATGTGCGGAACAGTGGACGCAATTTTCCGAACCTATATCCCGAAAGAGCTTTTCTCCTCAGATTTCTAGCTCTGCGCGTGATGCGTGGTCTGCATCATGCGGATTTTATGAGATAGCCAAAAGCAGGGCAGAAGAAATGATCATCACTGGCTACGCCAACGGGGCTCCTCGTAACGTTATTTCTAAGGAAGACAGCATCCAACGCCCACTTTTACTTATTCACGGACGATTTAAAGAGGACATTGCAGAGAGCCAGGACTTTGATGCCCGCATTCGGTGTCTTTTGTTTGGGCTTCCACATTGTGATGAAAGATACATGAAAAGGCACTTGATGCTGCTCGACATGCTCTGCTATTATATATAGTTTCTAGAAAGCAATTTTATTGTCGTAAAATATCGAAATGTTATTAACGAGTATTGTGGTTTGGAAATGGGACCACTGAGGTTGTTTGAAGCGTTTGCAGGCTCGAATCGTACGGAGAAGGAAGCACATTATGAAACTAGTTACAGGATGTCGCGATATACATTTATGGAGGAGGCTTCCGTTTCTCGAATTGGCAAAGCCAGCTACGAGCTTCACCATTTCGTGACATTTTGAAAACTTTGTGTCCGTGACCGAAAACTTTGTTCCGAGGATAGATGCTATGGCATAACTAAAATAAGTGATAATAAAAACGTACTAGGTTTGGGACACTATACCTAACAACTGCAACCCACGGACTTCTCCACATCATTTACAACGAGCGCAACCAAACTGCTCCTAACCCGTATACTCGTTCTAAAAGGGGCTGATTTGAAAAACAAAATTGCATATCTCACATTTCTCACTTTCGTGCACTCGATACGCATAAATTGGTTGCGGTTTTGCACGCGGTGACGCCAACCTTTTTGTTAAACATGACTCACTCGTGTGAAGGGGAAAAAAAAATTCTAAATGGTCTGTCTATGTATAACCTCCTTTCGTGCGAGGCTACCAGGCTCGCAACAACCAAAGATCGGTCGCCTCCTCGTCAGGGTTGCTTGATGGTGCTCAGGTCGGCACACATACGTGACAGTGCAAATGAATCCGAATGAAAGGATAACAATGGCGCCGAAGAATATGCGCAGAGAAAGCGAGAACAGCGCATGAAATGCTAGTGGAAGTCGGATACAGCGAGTGGCTCAAATGACTCCTGCATGACATTGATGACAAAGTCCCAGCAAAGCAAAGTAAAGCAAAAACCCGAACGTCACGAATACATGGGGCAACATTCGGCAATTTTCCGGCACTCCCTCGGCATTTCAATTATCATATTATTATTAATAATAATAATAATAAAGCACGCGCATTCAAAAGAAGCTATATTCTTCCCACCCATACCCCCTTTTTTATTTTTATTTTCAATCTTTCAGATATAATAGTTGGTAGACGCCCCCGCAACAACACCAACTGCAGGGCCAAAATAATGCATGATGTCACAGATGTGGACAGTCTAAACTATCATCCCTGTATCTATCTCACTGCTGCATTGTAAAGTGTCAATTAACTGCTGCTTACACAACGCCAACGACGCGCGCAGGAAATATATCTTGCAATGGCGCTCAAAGTCACGTGATCATGACAAGGACTGACCTCGGCATACAATGGAACTGTGTACGGACGAGCTATTGCAGGTTTGCGGAGCTCTGTGCTCACAGGCATCGTCGCAGAAAGCACTGGTAGTAAGCATGAGAATCGAAGCAAACCAAGAAAAAACCGCGACGAACAAGACACGAACGTACCAAAGGTGCTTTGACAGATTACACGCTAATACTGGCACGTTCTACAATACGATTATCTGAGCTGGTACTTCGTTGAGTTTTCGTTGTGTTTTCGCGTCACTAAGCGGGAGGTAGAGCCTGACAAATGAATCAGACAACGCGACAAAATATGTCAAAGCATCCCGATTCAATAACCTGGCGGAGGGCAGTCAGACTGGAAGAAAAAACAGCTGAAGCAGACCCAGTAGGAGGCGTCTCTGAGGCCGGCGGGCGAGGTTGTTGGAAGGTCGTTCCGCAAGGCCGTGTGCTCTTTCTCCCTCCCAGGGAGTAGCGCAGTGATCACGTATACGTCGCCCCTTCTCTCATTTTACAGAGGCCAGCAAGAAACAAAAGTCACTGGATACAGGTAATATGTATGTAAATACACAAAGCGCAAATGGAATGGAATTGCAAGGTATGCAAAAAAAAATAATCATTCCAAGGAGAAAGGTCTCGAATGCATGTCGATGCAACGGTAACGGTTGTAGCGCTCTTCTATGCCTATTTTTTCCGGTACATCACATCAAACCTCATTGTTGTAGCACTTAGGCTTCATGTGTAATCATCTCTGGTATTGCTTACGCCATATACGCTACAGCTGCTCGTGAGAGGGACCGTAACTTATAAAGATCTTATGCTCCGGTGATGAGTAGGCTCAAAAGTTTCGCGAAACGAACCCAGAGACAACCATAACGGCGATATTGTAATGATGGATCGATTTACGTGCCCTTGGCTTTATAGTTGATCTCATTATTAACATTTCAAGCGTTTGGCTGGGCACAGAAAATACGTGAGCGGTTTGGAAACAGTTTCTACAGCGTGCTATGAGGCTTTCGCCAATCCCGTTTCCTCGTCACAACACAGTACGGAGACCATGAACGCAAACAACCCGTCGCACAACAAGGCCCCCCCTTCACTTCTCTCTTTCCTTTTATCTCAAACGCCCCAAAACGGGTAAAGCATGCTTCCATCGGAAGGTGACGTGGTGAGGAGGGGAGGCATTTAAAGGAACTAGCGACGACAAAGCCAAACGAGCGGCTGGCCGCCGTCGTCTGCTCCCTGTAGTGGACGGAGGAGCCACTGCACGTGCGGCCCACGCGAGAACACCTGCGCCATCTGCCCCCTGGCACTAACCTTGCTCCGTCGTCGTCTGCATCCAGTGCGGCGGGGATGAAACCGGTACAATGAAAATGCGAAGCGAAAAACGGGGAAAAAAGAAAGCCGAGGGCTTCACCGACCGCACTCACGCAAAAAAGAAAAGAAGAAAATGAAAGGAATTAAGCGAAATAAATCAAAATTCTATGACAAGTGGGAGAAAAAATGATATTGCGATGGTTCCGTATGGCGTAATTCATTTAGCTTGTGTGAGTCATACGGCGAAAGATACATAAGTGAAATGAAAAGCGTTACGAAAAAATAACTGCAAAGAAAAAAAAAGCCTCTTCTCTTTAATTGTTTATTTCTTAGTTTCAGCATTCATCGGTGTTCTGTATCTCCCGTAGCATAATCTCCCACTACCATTATCACAGCCATCACATACAGCCATAGATTGGCGCTCTATCACCGCAGTTGCTCTTGCGCCATTAAACAACCAATCATCATCCTCATCACTTCCCTCCTCGAAGCGACTGCCTCTGATTGTTTCAAGCTTCCTCACAGCGTCATTTCAGTTGTCCACAACCACACAGGTGTTATGCCACTACCGGCGATAGAATTACGCTTTCTGTTGATTAATCTGCCAGTCGTTGGTTTCACTTCCCACCTGACACCCTCAACTCTTGTCCGAGAAAGGACTCACTGCCAGGTGCCGTCCTGGCTTCAACGTTTCATTTCTTGCTTCCAGAGAAAGGCTGTAGAGGGAAAGGCTGTTGTGAAAGAGCGAGGGGGGCAGAGACCGGTTGGAGATCGACCTCCTCTTTTCCGTTTCCCCCAGGACAAAAACAAAAATGGGGTACAAGTCACTCAACTCCAAGCGCTCTCCAATCGCCGTTTACTGCACACATACGAAAAATAAAAGAAATAAAGTCCACTGCGCAACTTTCACTCTGTCTTCCTTCCTATTACTTGTAGGCATTCTGCAACAGCTGCTTTTCTGCATTTTTTTCGCGTTCGGGAATTTGGTCCCCGTCACGTTAATAACAATTGTAATTTCGACAGACGGCCGTCAGCTTTGGACGAGCTCTGGTGGAAATATTACGAGCCCTTACGGTGGAATGGGTCCATAAGACACCCTGTCAGTAGATATGAACTCTCTGGGAATAAACACATTTTGTTCTCCGAGAGTATAAATTCAGAAAATGTTTAAAGATCTACTTCAATGCTTAGCGCAGGTATTTTGCAAGTGGGCGTCTGGTTACTCATCTAGAAGTTATCGTTCACACCGCCGTCACCTGCAATCTGAGCTGGCAACTATGAACTAGGTCTTTTAATGTTAAAAAAAAAAGAAAACTTGCCCCACAGCATTCCAATACACCAGGCAAAGAGCGCGTTATAGAATTACCTCCGACGAATAGAGTCGGTCACGAAGTTTAAATGTGTATAAAATCAGTTAGTGTCCAGTACTCTTGCACTTGTCCCTTACAGTACCCAAAGCGAGTGTCCTGACGCAGCCAGATCCACATAATTAGATGGACAAACTCCATTTTTGTATGTATTCATCCATGCCATTATACTCCAGGCAATTAATCTCAGTACGCATTGCTTCCTTGATACAGTACGGTACAATATGCACAAAATCCACTTCTAATGGACCCTCTCCCATTTTTCCCTCTTTCCGTCTATTTCGATGGCATGTGGAGAGGAGAACAAAGGCTTAGGTTGGCGAGACGTTGCTTGCGCACTTACTAAATTTGGTGACGTTACGTCATTTCCGGAACGAACCCCGTTTTGAATGACATAGTAACATTACGTGTTTCGTAATAGTGTGTTAAGCCGTCGGCATAACAGAGAGTTCTCTTCAGACCGGCACCCCGCCTACGTCACTGGCCAGCTGATGTGCGCGAGATTCCGAGCGATCCTCTACCATATTGGACCGCAAGCAACATGCAGATGCCCTGTGAACAATGACACCCTGAACAGCAGGGACGTATGGTCGTGTACGCCCGACAGCGCTGTTTATATTTTATTATTAATATCTCATACTTTCACTATTGATTTAAAGCGCCATGATTGCAATATAATTGAAAAGCACCACGGGGGTCTCTTTCTTCAAAATTGATGTTTGAGATGAGATGCCATCAAGCCCAGGCAAGCCCGTGCACAAAGGCCATTTTTACACTTAACCATAACCATTTCACACTCTGGGGAACAATAAAATGAATCTGGATTTAAGGTATCCTACAACATCCTGGCGGCTTGCCAACTCCAATCGAAGCCGAAAGCGGTTACGGACTGCAACTGGGCTCTCCAGTCCGATATCCCGTGCACGCAAAAGACTCAAGCCCAAGTGGACACCAACGACAACTGCGATCAGAATCGAATCTCCGATTGTCCTAGACAAAAGGAAATTCGAGAGACGACCGCGACTTCCGGCGACGCGTTGCCGACTTCCTGTGCCCACGCTGACGAAGTCAGCGCCCTCTCGGGCTGCCCATCGGCGTGACTCAAAAAGAAGCGCAAAAACGCGCCCCAACAAGCGGTGCAGCCCACGGCGGAAGAAGGGGACCGACGGAAATTATCTGGCGCTCTATGCTATAGAAGCTGGTCGGCGTGCACTACCGTAGGTGTCGTCATTGTGTCGTGAAAACATCTTCGTCTCTCCGCTGTGAATGAGTATCCTACACTGTGACTGTGTCACCTTTCTTGTCCTCAGCCCCTTATTACTGTAGTCTTACCCCCTTTTTTTAGAGGCGCAGTGTGACACTTGTTCAAAAGAACCGTTTCATTTCATGCCCTCCCGTCCGAAAGATGATTCAAAGGTACAAAAATAAATGCAAACCGTTCAATTTTATTTTCTATATTTATTGCTAGTATGTATGTATGTTTATCTTTGCGCACGCGCCTTTTGTAAACAATAAGGTAGCGTAAACGCAGGTAGGCGTGTTGTTTCCTTGTTGTGCCCAAGCTCAAGCTCATTTACCCATATGTAGTGTGTGCGAGCTTTTCGATCCCCCACTCGCCACTCCAACTCAGGATGCCGACGACACAGGAGACAGCTACTAGAGCGTATTGTTTTATCCTTATCGCCTTCTAAGAATCCCGAAGGTCATGAAGACTGCCTACGTTCTGTCATTCCCGTTTGTTTCCTGTAGCGTAGTGTCAGTGCGTGCAGCGGGTATCACATTCTCTCCAGCCTCCCAGCAAATAAATGCGGCATTGCTGCTATTACGAATTATACATTTGAATATCGACAGTGAACTTATTTACCCCTGCAACCTCAGCTTATTCGTCACTATCGACAACAGCTGTCATCTACACTCTTGAAACAGAACTTCACCGCATAGCACTGCGATGACCAATCGCCATTCCCAATGATATCTTTTCCTGACCCTATTTGCCGGAAACGGTGGGCGTACGC
>JARGYV010100795.1:0-13114 GCA_029532675.1 Ornithodoros moubata | reverse complement strand
AGCCTTAAAGACGTACGGTCGCTCCATTTCAGTCACATCCTGTTAGCCAACATTAAAGCGTTATGCATATGTTAAATTTAAATGTTATTTGAGTGTAGGGTGTATAACATAAAACAAGAGTTGGTCCTTTAACGTCGTTGTAATGTTTGTACACCAACTAATAACGTTCTATGTTCCAACCTCAACGCTAGGGTTAACATTTCTATATAACAAAGCATTCTATGTTGGCCTGTGAATGCTGGACCAACATTGTTGTACAAGAAACATTATTTCAACCTTCACAACAATCACACATTATTTTAAAGATTTGTGCTACCTGGGGCGTTAGGAATCTCCACAAAGCGCCGATCCAAAACCAAGTCTTGGGCCTGGAGTCTCCTTTTAAATTGTCACCAATTACAGTGTCACGATTCAATATATGTAAGGGGCCCTACCTCTATAGGTAGCTGCCCTACCAGATGATAGGTGCCTAATTGGCAGGACGGATGGCACAAGGCATTGTTGTACATCGTTTACTTTCTCAGTTCACATTATATTCTCCCTTCTGATGTAAGTACAAATCTTGCCGGGATAGTGATCTGGGAGGGAGACACCTGACTGAGCTGTTAATTCGTTTCAAGGGGTACACTTGCCATTACGGTGGATCGGCAAAATTTAAGGCAAAAGTCATTCCTGTGCCTCATTACTTCCTCAACACTTATTTCGTGCAAACCTAATTTTTATGCAAGCTCTCCGCAACCTATACTTGTATCAATCCTCACCTTGATCTAATTAGTTCTTGTACCATAGTTTGCACAGCAGTAATTGAGGTGAAGTTTCAACGGGAGTCGTTCTCCTTGTAGTTGGGCTTCCGTTTTGATGCCAATGCGTATTTGTTCTTGAACAACTCGGTAGAAAAACGCCTGAGGGCCTCGAGCAGCCAAGTATTCCCTTACCCTTTCAACAACACCCTGCACAAAGCAGAGGAGCAGCAACGTGTGTGATCGGTTGATGTGCTATCTTCGTGAACAAAAATAAGAAAGCAGCAGTGCCTACTAACTAACACTGCCTTGTTTATTGCTTTTGCCCTGTGTCACAATAAAAGACTTGTCAACAATTCTCTCACTTTTACACACGCTCCTCCCAAACACAACCATTGCTGGTGTGAGCTGCAAATCCGTCAATGCCTTCAATGTTCAAATTAAATACTGAAATTGACGCATCATAACATAGTTGTACAGAAAAAAAAGCCCATTTCACGGACATGATGTTATGTCAAGCTCAAGCCACAGCTAATGTAGACAAAAAAAAAAAAAAGATACAGTACAAAAACCATGAGCTCAGCATTCATGCTGAAGGTACGATGCACAAACTGTGGGCTGTCTTCGTCCTGGTAAAACAGTTGGCTGAAAATTTATATTGGCCAGTTCACTGCACTCACTTTGAGCATGACAGCAGCAAGAAACATAAATAGCACAATATACAGAGATCACTTAACGTATTTACGTAGATTTTGAGGAGAAATGTGTGTACAATACAATATTCAGACACGCTGACAAAAAGAGAGTAACTGTCACATATTTATCATGTGTCTGTTTCAAAACCCTCAAGGTCATGCCTCAACTAAGCAGCCCCATTTTCATGCTCTGCTTCAAAGCAACCTGTGTGAATTCCTTCAGACACCCCTGCAATACACAATCTTCTGCCCCAGTCCCCCCTCACATTGACACTACAAACTAGCCGTGCAAATCTGTAATTATTACCGATCCCAGCTAATACAAAAGAAAATGAAATAGGATAAGCCCTCAAGATTCCAGCATTTCGTGGAAATATGCTATCTACATTTGTGCTACACATTACAATTAAGGAAGACATAAAAAATAAAGAAAAAAACACGACAGCATTCGAATAGGCCACAGCACAAACGTTGAAATAACTTAAACGAGACTGCTTGCCAAAGAACGTACACAAACCTATCGTCCAATATAGCTGAAGAGAAGTTCCATGCACCATAATTCTGGCAGAGAGCTGTTGCAAACACTCACGCAAAAGAACCTAAACTGATTGCAGCAAATCCTATTGGAATAAATAAACAATGAGAACTAAGCTATATGCATCCACCTTCACTACATACTCCTTCTGCCTATGTACAAGTGTCTAAATAGTCCTGGTGAGGTTGCCTCTGTACAGTGCTATCCCTAACAGCATCTCCCTCTATTACATGAGAGCAGGGATCCAAAGCTCATCCGGGCTGATCGGTAAGGCAAGAAACACAGACAAGCTGTTACATTTACCTAAACTCGCGCCTTTATCATATTCGGTGTTACTACACCGAAACTTATTTACCAGAAGACTATGATGGACATACTCTTTAATGCAGTGAACAACACAGGAATTTGAATCAATATCATGGTAGAGCTCATTTAAATATTTCAAAATAGCCGACAAAAAGAAAATATTTAATGCCCTCATATCAGAAAAGACAGGGGCACTGAAGCTTTGTTGTAGCTGTTGCACACCCTAACGATTTAGAACCCAGTACCCTAACGCCATCAATCTTCACAACTCTTTTTTTTTTTCCTGAAATCCACTAATGAATACAAGCTCCTGTAACACCTTCAAGTGCCTTTAGTACTGAATATCTAAAAGGTTATACCACTCAACAATTACTAATAAACTGCTGTGGTTCTATTGTAATCACGAGGCATGTTTCGCTGGAGAATCAACTTCAAACCGATCACCCTCTGCAGAAAACAAGCAGTTCGCCAGACAAGACTGAAGGAAACAAAACTCAAATGCAACCCTGCACATACGGACTCAATGTGAGACACACCGGAATGCGAAGCAATAGACTGCCACGCACACTTTGGGAGAAAACAAAACGAAAAACGTACAGTCGCCTCGTTAATGCCTACAAAATGGAGGACGCAGTAACTGTAAACCATTAAAAAAAAAGTACAAGAGACTGATGACAGTTTACCATCGCTGGTGCCTTCAACGCGGGGTGCCAGACATGAAGGTGGAGTGCATTACCATCAATCACCGCACTCCTCACCATTCTTGTCCAGCATTCCTTTTCCTCCGGTCAACGGAGTCACGGACAGAAAAAAGAGAGCCATTTTGTCTTCCTCGAGAGAGTCTCCTTTCCGCTTGTTATGTACAAGTGTTGCGCTTCTTAAAATCACAAAGAGAGGGTCGGTGCCACTATCCCACACACCTGCAGTCAGCACTTCTTGGTGGGTTTCACGCCACGCTGCGTCAGGCCCTCAAACCTCTTGAAGGTGTAGTTGATGAACACCCAGTCTTTGGAGCCGACTTCAGAGTTCTCCTTGTTCGGTGTGGCTGGTGGGGCACAAGCTGCAAGAGGAGGGACTGCAATAGTAGGTATTGCACAGCAAGTGCACTGTACAGCAATGTCACACAGTAGGTAAAATGTTTAGAGCCTGTGAACTCCGCAACGCCACAGTGAGTCAAGGAGATTGACCCCCCTCTTAAGCCCTTCGGTGCAACCGAGAAAAAAAAAAAAAAAAAGTATATACAGTAGAACCCCTTAATAGGTGCCTGCTTAAACGGTAGTCGCGACGAATCCCCTGTCATGACTCCCATAAAAGCTTAGGCAATGGTGTCCCACTTAAGCCACACCGGCTCGCAATATCCTGGTTAACGCTTGGGTAACGTCTAAAGATAGCACATGGTTACCTTTGCCATCGTGATCGAGCGCGCACTGCCATAAAATTAATTGCTTGCCGATTGCTCCAAACCCACAAACGTCACAGTCCAAGTTTTTGTAACACATCATTCCACAGGAGAGGCCAACACATCATTCAGTTTCAGCTCGTTCTACTGTCTATTTCAGGATAATGTATCACTGCGTTCACCTGTTTATGACTGGCCCACCAGACAATCACTTTCGCGAGTGGTTTCAAGCCAAAATTGAGCTATATGCCAGTGCCCACACAGGCGTAAATAGGCAAGCGCGCGTCTCCCCCTTCTCTTAGTGGTTTCAACTTTGTTCGGAGTTGTCGTTTGTGCCTTGAAACCTTGCTCCAGTGTATAATGCACAATGGAAAAAAAAATGTAAAGCATCTAGAAGGCCTTCACTCATCCACCTGGACAGTCCTTCCAATCACTGGGCATGTGCAGTATGTACGTGGAACTCAAAATACAAAATCTTAAAAAGAGCTGCTGCCACCAGCATGAACCCTCATCAAAGCCTGCTAAACCAAGATGCTTTAAAGGTAGCAGGCTGCCATCCGGATAATACGGAAGCATGATGCATAATCTATAACGTATAATGTCCGTTTTGTGAAACGCGACTTGTTTGCTTGCACACGACAAACTGCACTGGTACGAAAGTGTAATTCCGCAATTTCGGTTAAACCATAGTAACGCTCTGTTTTCGCACATCCCTGCCAGGTATGCATTAACAGGGTTTCACTGTATATATATTCCCCAAAGTTCCATGACCTACGCATGATCAGATGCAGCTAGTGGCTATCAGTGCAAAAAATGCTCTCTGAATCTTGGCCCTTGAAGCACTTGTGAATAGAAAATATTACATATGCGGCAACCTCAATGTTTGCTAAGAACACGACGACTGACTTCCACCTATACAGTGAGGAAAAGTTTATAATGAGCACGTACGTATCTTGAGGTCGACGTCCGGGAAGTCGTCAAAATTGGACGTATCGTCGATGCTCTTCACTTCCACTGGAATCGCTGCAGGACGTTCGCTAAAGAGGGACAGTTACAGCCATTACATTCTTGCCTTGACATGTGAACAAACAGACAGGCACCACTCACCGTATATGTTCCCAGTCGACACCATGGAAGAAGGGCTGCTGGCGTATGTGAGCCAAGCCCCCTTGAGATCCGACCCTCTTCTCAGCTTCGCAGCAGAATCCCTGCACCAGAGAACGGGCCTCCTCCGAGATGGGGATCTCGGGAGGGAAAACCAAAGTCTCCCGCCAGTTCATCACTTTCCTGTAAGTCTCGTGCGGTGTCTCGCTGCAGAATGGTGGGTAACCTGTAAGGAACAGATGTCACCAGGCATGTGTTAAAAGGTACTAAAAGGTGAGCATAGCACGGCAACTTACCTATGAGCATTTCGTACATAATAACTCCTAAGGACCACCAGTCACAGGAGCTACTGTACCCTGTTTGAACAAACACTTCAGGCGCAATGTAGTCCGGAGTACCCACTGTGGAGTACGCCTGCAAGGAACAAAAAAATTTAAAATATATTTCAAGGAGCTGCGGGAGATTCCCAAGCAAGAGGAGGTGAGGCGAGAACTCACCAGTTGCCTCCTGTTCTTCTTCCAACTCTCCGCTCTCCTTTTTGAGTCCATCGGGTTTGACGCTGAAAAGGAACAAGAAAATGAGGTTCCAACTAGCATGAGTCACACAAATTTCTTGTGAGCCTATTGCACTCACTGAAATCTGAAGGTTTGGCTTGCGAGAGGTCTCGGTAGAACTCCGTTCGATGCGACTTCTTCAGCCCCGTACACAGCCCAAAATCAGATAATTTTATATGGCCCTGTAGCGGAAGAACATCACTGATCAACTACAAAGTTCAGAAGAAAACTTCCAACTCTAGCATCTCAACCCTTTCCCAGTTCAGCGCATGCAAACATCGCAGAAGAGGATACTGTCACAATTCTTTCAAACAAGGTGCTCTTTCAGCTTAACTCACACGTGAACACAACGATGCTCCCTAGATGGCTCCAACAGTAACACATAAAAGCACACACAAATGAATACCACAAACCCAGCACCTGTCACATGCTGTAAAAAGTATGTAAACGACGACTCACTCGAGCATCGAGCAAAAGGTTGTCTGGTTTAATGTCTCTATGGATGAATCCCAGCTTATGAATAGATTCAATGGCAAGTGCTGTCTCGGCTATGTAGAATTGAGTACATTCTTCTGATAAGGTGTCCTTCTTCATCAACAAGGTCATCATGTCCCCTGTCCAGACAAAAATTTGGTTAAAAGTGTCAACTAATAAAAGCTCCCCCTCTAGTGCTACTGTAGCTTGTTACGAATTATGATAAAAATGGTGACAGAAGTTAGGGACACTGCTTTCTGCACAGGGTGCTGAATTTATTCTGTTCTACAGAAGAAACTGTTACTATAGCTTAGACAAAAGTAATGTAAACAGGAGCTTTTTCAATTCAAAGATGCCTCAACATTCCCCTGAGCAAAACTTTAGTTCACTGTAGTCTGACGACAAACACTGCAGTTAAGCAGCCCAGGACAATTACACTTCCACAGCAGATCTTTTGCATCTTACCTCCTGGCAGGAATTCCATGATAAGGTACAAGTTCATGACATCTTGGAAGCTGTAGTACATCTTGACCACCCACTGGTGGTCTGCTTCCACCAGAACATCCCGCTCTGCTCTCACATGTGCCACCTGGTCAATAAGATTACGAAAACATGAGACGGAACAGAAAGGAATTTGTGTGTGTACTCCTTAGAAATATATCTCATCATCACACATGTTTGATACACAAATATTTGAAACTGTGGCATTGTACTTATGTTGAATGTATTGTTGCCGAGGCAGACAGAGGACCTGCAAGTAATCAGAAATCAGAATTACCTGCTCTTTTTCTAACATGTCTGCCTTGCGCAGTATCTTCATCGCATATACATGGCCAGTGTCCCTCTTCTGCACCAGCCTCACCTCACCAAAGGCACCCCTGCCGATCACCTTTAGGGGTTCAAAGTCCTCTACACCTAGCCGCGACCTTTTGAGCCGCAGAAATTCAGTCTCCTTCAGCGAGTGCTGCAACCTCTTCTCCTTCTTCTGCTCGAGAATGAAACAGACAAATGCCAAATAGTTCATATGAATGTTCAAATGGCAAAATTTTACTACAACACTCAAAAGCGTCAATAACATCAAAAATCTTGTTGTTCTTCATGTGGTTCTTCTTGATGATGGGTCCTATCAGGATAGTTTTACTCTCTGGAGTCTGGATTCCTCGTTAGAGGTATGCATTCTCTCAATTCTGATCAGAGCAAACATAAATCTTATCTTTATTGTCTTCCCTGAACACTGCATTTAGTACCATTTTAGAATTTCACAGTTTCAGAGGATCCTGGGACATGTATGAATCTCAACGCCTGGATGCGCTCTACCAGACATGAGCATGTTATCTATGTCTTCTGCCTCGACACATTGTCAGTGTTATGACAGCTGTTTTCAATAAACTTCTTTAACACGGCTCCTTGGCTTTCTTCCTTGTTTCCTTGCCCGTGTTCTTTGTCCCCACCAAATGCGTGTTCCACCACAACAACATAAAAAGTGAGAAAATTTAGGGTACCAAATATGTCCACATTTGGTCATCACATAGACGGTCAGTCTGATTGCTGCTGTGATATGACTGTGGTTTATATGCATGCGCTGCACACATATACAAATGTAACCATAGCTGAGAATACATCAGGGCCCATGGTATCTGAAATAAACAAATCAAATCAACATTTTTGCGTACCTGTTCTTCAGAAAGCCCTTCCTCCTTCATGGTTTCCTCAAGCCTTTCATGCCTGAAGAAACAAAATTATTTCTCTCAGTCTGAACACATACTGCTGTCATATGCATAGCGAGGCCAAAGTATACAAGATGACAGAGTGAGAGGTCGCACCTGCAATGTTTTGAATTCCATACCTGCTCTTACGTTCCATGTGCTGCGAAACAAGGTTGGAGTAGTAATTTTCCAAGTGCACCTTGGCCTTGGTGGCCTTGTCCAGTGTGTGTCCGCTAAGCCGCAGGCCCCCTTCGGCAGCAGCAGCTGCAGTGGCTGCCATC
Organism: Ornithodoros moubata; assembly: GCA_029532675.1. Lineage (NCBI taxonomy): Eukaryota > Metazoa > Arthropoda > Arachnida > Ixodida > Argasidae > Ornithodoros > Ornithodoros moubata. Next base: position 5,320 of record JARGYV010100795.1, on the reverse strand, counting down.
ATCCTGCCGTTCCCGGCACTCCCCCGGGGGCTACGTGCCTGGCGCTGAAATCGCATTGTGACAACATTTTCTTCATTTCTATTTCTATAGTACAAAAGAAAAAACAAACACACTATAACCTCTGCTTCGCTTCTTACGCCATTAAGAGTATACGCGCTTTGAAAAGCTCTACAAAGTACGGGAAACACTGGTCTGTTATTTCATTTCTCCTGAAAGCCCTCCATTGTGCACTTGCACACTTCATAATGTTTTGCCAGCTGTTCTCAAATTAGCCAGAATAATTTCTAAACTCCGAGAATGAGGAAAATAAAACCTCCCTTTTCACAAACAAAGAGAGCAAGCAAGACGGAGTGAACTTAGCGTGCGGTCCTGTCTGAAATCCCATAAGAGGGCTGAAGCCACGGCCATAAGAGCATGGGGGGTAGTGAACGAAAAGGTGTTACCAGCCACAACCAACAAGGAAGTCTTAACAACTCGGCTGAGAGTGACCAAAAAATACTGGAGTCCTTACTTTCGCTAGAAGGTCTATGCAACATTAGGAGGGAAGTAACGATACTCCAAAAAGAAAGTGACAAACAAATTAATTTAGGAATAAATTGTTACGTGCAGAATAAATGAATACAACAATATATCAACATTATTTACAGGCAATTGTGGAACGTCCTGTGCCACAGTGTATGAACCACTAACATATGTACCATTTGGCAAGATGATAGATGTGTGAAAACAAAGAAAGAGCCCATATTCAGAACAGTTCAACTCCAAAAAAGAAAAAAAAAAGATATTTATTTTGTGCATATGGGCATATGTGCTGGTGCACTTTAGATGTCTCTTCTTCTCCCGGTAGTATTTCAGTTTACTCCACCAAAAACCTAATAAGCTCACACTACTGATGCACTTTCAAATTAAACCACAGCATGTAACATAGCATGAAATGAAACTGAGCGAATGACAGTCTGCATTTCACCTACAAAGAGTCAATAAGCAGGGAACAAGGTCCCCCAGCAATAACGGGCAACAAACAGCAGAAAGCCTTGCTCTATTTTCTGGGCTAAAGCCTACATGAAGGCAACTGAACCCATGTGGAGGCAGCACTGTGGCCCCCAACTCCACTGTTCTGGATGTGGGAAACAAAAGGTCTCATCCTCCATTGTGCAGTCCTTCAAAGCTTAATCCTGACCAGGAGGAAGCACTAGGAGACAAAGGCTTTTTGTTCTCAGGATAATAAGAGGAAAAGTATAGTGAAAGTAACAGTAAAAGATAAATTATTGTGCACAGATATTGTAAACTTTAGGATCAGGTGGTTCCAATACTGGTCAGGCAAAGTTCATGGTGCAGAATAGTACTGGCCAGAAAGGTGAAGGCAGAAGAAATAGTAGTATTATTGGTAGGAGTTAACCAGATGGTTACTCTAGCTGCTTGGTGGATTTGAGAAACTGTAGAGATTGTGTGTATGTTGCGTACTATGTACCTGACGCTAAGTGTTTAGCAACTGTGGTGAGAATGAATTCCACAATATTTCCTGCAAAAATTTATCCTCCTCAGTCAGCAGCAGATCCTTCAAGATGTGAAGTATCGTAGGTCATACCACAATGTTCTGTGTACAGACTATGTGCTTTGAATGGAGGAAGTAGGCAGCTTCCTTGCTAAGGGAGCAAATACTTATCTTGGGAAACAGACATTTTCCTATGCACAAAAATACGGAAGTGAGCATCAGCCCTTTCGTAACCCGCACATGTTTACTAAATGATCACTCATGAAAACAATTTCATATTAACATCTGTAGTGTCGGGCAAAATAAAAAATACTGACAACACCAACAATGGGCAGACCGATCGCTCCTTTTGCAACAAACCGCAGCGTGACAGCGCGTCAAGCACCGTTTGTTACCGCGACAAAGACCGCAGACAATAGACATAAACGGGAAACTATCTTCACGAGAATGAACGTCAGAGGTCACCGGACCCATGCAAGGGATGTGACATTAGTGCTGAGCGAAACAGAGGACACCCTTTTCGGGATGCACTACTAACGAAAACACGATTGATTGCACAGACGATCATATCAAACGTATGCGTCTCATTACAAAGGCCAAGTTCAGGTAGAAAGCGACAATGGCTTGTGCGATCACCATTTCGCCAATGTGGTACGAAAAAAAAAAGGAAGAAAGAAAACTATTTCGACAACGTTCACGTGTAAATGGCGAGCAGTACACAGGTAAGACGACAGTGGTTCTTGCACCAGTTTCGTTTCGTTTCGGCCAGAATAAACGCTCAGTGACGGCTATTCAGCTTCTCTAGTGAAAGAATCTGCGGCGAAAAGGGGAAAGAGGTCAACCTTTGGCAACCAAAACAAACGTCGCTAGGTTTTGGAACAGAACCAAAAGTCACCGAGTTCCGTACGGCCAGACGGAATACTGAGAATCGCGACATGCGTCCGCTGCTGGATAAACAGCGCGGCGAAGGTGAAAGCGGCCGTCATTCAGGGGCTGAAAAGTTACCTGATTTCGAGCTTCCAGCATCGCGAACACCTTCATCGTCGGTGCAGGTGAAGGGACCTCTACAGAGCTCCGTAGATCACGTTTCACTAGACCGTCGCCATAGTAACAACTCAACTCTCCGCCAGTTGGCGGCACTAGTTGAACGATGTGCACGTCACAGGTTGTAAATTCGCCGAGCGCTGCATGTCTCCATGATTATTTTGATTTGCAAAAATGCTAATACTAATGCTTCTGAAACCCGTGGCATAGCGTACGAACAGTATTGAGGAGAGCCTCTTTCTGATCGCTCTACTGACTCCCCATGACGCCCAAAAGTGACCGACGTTAGTAGGTCAACCATGAAAAGCCAGCTTGTCCGAAACCCTGCTTCCCTTGGCCTTTACACTTTGTATAAATTATACATAGCCGTTATTATGTGTGGCATGATCTGTATGTTGGACTTGCGTAGTGACAACAGGATAAATTTTGTCCGAAATCGAAATTAGTTTTTCTCGTGTTTGCGGATGAACATCTGTCGGCTGCTGTGACAGGCGAAATGCTACCCGTAGATGGCACTCAGTTACACTTGTAAAGCAGGAGCACGAAAGCTTGGTATGATAGCAAATATACTTCTCCTCACCGTGTCGTATTCCGGAAAAGAATATACGAGTTGCAGCAAGCGACGACCCGAGCACAAAAGACATGACACACGGAACACCTGTACCCTGAACGCTGAGGGGCCGACCACCTTTCAAGGAGATGACGTAAGATGACGTCAAAGCTGCCGTGATCTAAACAAAGGACTGCCCTCAAAAGGAACTCGCCAAGATTGGTATTACAAGTTCTAAACAGCGGAAGCAGAAAGCAAATATTAAGAACAACGATAAATAGAATACGATGATTCTCCATGATGATTACCGAATTCTGTCGCGGAGGATCCCAATGTTTCTGTAAGGATGATTAAACAGCCAACCAAGGGCACACGATATCATTGATGATAAAACTATGAGGCAAACCCTTGGAGCTCCCCCTTGTTGAACCACAAAAGCAAGATACACCCTGGGATCCCATAAATCAGCTGATCACAGCTGTAACAAAAGGCTACGTCACGAATATACAGACCTCTACTTATGTGGTCATCCCTGTAGTATGATGCGCTTCCAGATTGTGCTTTTTACGTTTTTCGTGTTTTTTTTCTTTGTTTTTTCGAGAACACATACTTGTATACAAATTACCTATTGAGCCGCGCCATGGATTATTGCTGGGAAAACTAGTATCCTGAACAGCTGACAAGGCGTCCACACGTTCAACGACCCCTGAGCCTCACGCACAAAGGGTACGATACAATCTGTTCGTATCATATATCTTTACATTGACATCATCAGTTGTACACGCAATAACAAATAAGTGTTTGCACCGATTAACATGAGAGAGATTAAAACGGGGGAAAATCGGAGCAGAAAATTCTACGTTTATTAGACTCCGGCATCATTGCACTTCTGAGCTGGTCTCATCAGAACGGTTGACCCTGCAGCATATAAAACAAGGCATCGCGACACGCAGCGCACACATGAGGGGTACAAACATAAGTATGCCCGTTTAGCACTACGTTGCCACTGTGCAATGCAACTGACAGGGATAGCAGATAACTTTCGGTTCGGTTGCTCTCTTTTGGTTACTATACTGTGCAGTTCCCAGGTTATAAAACGCATTTACTTACGCTGGTTGAAGATATTCAATAACCGTGAGCACACGAGTTAAATCATAATCACAGTGGCGGCAAACATCCCATGCGAGAACACACACAAACACAAGGCGAACGCCATCTTTTACGGCAGTAGTTTGTTACTAGGCAGCCAAAGAAATAGTTCAGGCTGAAGGTCAATGCCTTACGCTCCGCTCACTGTTGTGTGTGTGTTATAAAGCACAAATATGAGAATACATGCGTTAAGCTTGTGTACTGAGCTTTCACTTATGACCATTTCAAATGCATAAAGCAGAGCAGACATTCACGCTTTTGCAACGGTTAAAAGCCCGAAGCCCTCTGTTGTATTCATACGCCTGTGGCGGTTTCAGCCCTTTTTTTTTTATCTTTCTTTTTTGCTGATCATATTTTGCTTTCTGTTTGTGAACTCGACCAACAAACAATCAAACTGCGCCTTGCTTTAGTAAGTCGTCAAACAGGCAAATACATGATTTCTAACTTCTGTGGAGGTCAGGAAGGTCAAAACCGGGGAGTACCGTTCACGACCGCAGCCGTCAGTTCCAAACCATTATTTTCTTCATAGGAAAATCACAACGACAGCGCACGTAGTAATACACCTTTAACACAGGGAATTAAATTGTGCAATTTGCGCATGAAATGCAAAAGGTAGTGCGCGTAGTGATTCAGGAAACTGCACGACTTCCCGCTAGGGAATGTCCAGCTGGCGATGAGCGCGGGAATTTCAAACGTTTTCCAAGTTAACAACCGAAGATTTTCTCGTGTGTTCGTTTGCTCAATTCAGGCCGCGATTCCTGTTCGTTAGTTTGTAGTAGCCTAGCGTTCTTTCCTTTTTAATTTTGTTACTATTGGTAACCGCGATCTTTTTTTCTGTTCTCAGTTTGATATATGAAGCGTTGCGCAGGCCAGGCAACCAGCAGACACGTACAACGATACCAAACAGGTTTGGACAACAAATAGGAAAGGTAAATACTAGAAGGGATGCTTTATGAACTTATCAGTGAAGCCTTTGCTTCGGCGTCGCACATATTAGCATTGATCTCGTGCAAGTCAAACCAGAAGAATCCCAGAAGCTGCGTCCCGTCCGTCGAAGACCACTGCAGTGGAGAGGAGGCTCT
>JARGYV010100778.1:2181-37885 GCA_029532675.1 Ornithodoros moubata | reverse complement strand
AAAAAAAAAAAGTGCTAGCCTGAGTTACTTCATCGAATACAAGGTCATTATTTACTGTTATTCTTAGAGCCTAATGGGGATTTTATAGAATAATGTGCAGAAATGCATTATATAATTTTCAGGAGTTAAAACCAACAGTTATGGCAGCTGACAAAAAGTAATTTTATTACATTTGCATACTGTAGCTGCACGCCCTTATTTTTGTGAATTTTTACCACCTCTACTCTGTTTCCTTCTTTTGCCTGCATACTTCTATGTTAATGATAGCTTTAAATTTGGATATTCCTATTTCACTGTAATACATTCCATAGCAGTCTTGCTTGCCTGGTACTTTTTTCACAGCAGTCCCTACTACAGGGAAGAATGATATGCACACAATGGCAGTTGTCAACTTGAACGCTAATTATGCTGTCTTTGTGTAGACGAACTGAAGAACAAATGGGATGTGACAAACAATGACAACTTGCAAGGAGGAAATGTAATTAATAAATAAATAAAAAAAAAGAAAAGAAAGGAGGTAAGGTAGTGAAAGCACACTGACAAATGTACATTGTCATGCTGAAAGGCTGTAGTAGAGTGTGTATATACACATGTATGCTTTGAACACATTCTTGTGCTCTGTTCTCTCTCTTCTTCATTAGTGTGGTTTTTCCTCACACTACTAACTGCTTTGAAAACTACTGATTCCATGTGTATACATACACAGTGGTTAGCAGTACTGTACTCTACTGAAAGAACACACATTTTCATCCCATAATACTAGAACATGCTCAGTCAAAGGCAGTGATTGGCAGTGGGAGATGATAGATTTGTCAAGTCATCTTGATATACTGATTGAAGTATATGTCATGGCCACTCCAGTTTGCCTCGCAGGAGTGTATAGGGACTTGCCAGAATAAATAAATTAATGTAGACCGGCATTGCAACGTCACTGTCAGATATTGAACCTTTTTAACAGAAGTGACCTTTTTTAATAGTGTAAATTTGAAATCTTCTGTTATCACCTTTCACGTGCTTCCTGTTACAGGCCCCAGTATGTCAAGAGCACATAGTAGTGCATAAGTAGTGCTTAGCATAAGTAGAGCCTAAATGTTGTTTGCTGCGTAGTTTGTCGATAAAGGACACTTCCTGTTGTTTTCTTTACTGGCAAGTGCATTCTGCCTTTACTTCCCTGAAGTGTTGAAAAATCAGGCTAACAAATCATGTAACTCTCAAGAATGTTTTAACTGCCATAGATACTTTTCGTTGTTCTTTGGGTCTATGTACTTTACAGCAAACCATAATCCATAGTAGTATAGACTGACAACTATATGACAAACAAAAGCAAGCTTTCAATAATGTACACCCCCAAATGTTTCGGTAGACAACTGCAAGGAACATACCAGGAAACAAAATGTTGTTGCATAAGGGAGTTCCTGAGCCAGTGTTCAGCATAATGCACAAGGACATCATCAAATGCTGCAGTGCATAGGAGATGACCATGACACACACCTTCTAACAAAGCAAGCACTAGAAGCTGAGGCTTCTATTAAGATGCATGCATATGGCTTGCTTCATATCTGCTTGCTTGCTGTGCATGAATCAGCAACTTACAATCATACCAATTCAATGATTTTATGTAGTTATTTCCCAGAGCATGATTTCTGCTCTTGACACACATATTGACACAATGTGCACAGATAATGCGCGTTCAGTTCACAAATGGCCACAAGCTGCCGTGTTAGATCTGCATGCTTACATCCAAAGTGTTCTCAATGCACAGCAAGGTAATAGGACTCTAGTTCATACATATGCACACTCACACACACACGTTATATGTTTGTTTTACAATAAATTTAGTTTTTTAGACCTTTGCTTGTGAATGCATGCCATCCTTCCATTGTTACTGACAGATTTGTTAGTGTCATAATATTTTGTAACTGTACATCAAAAGACAACTATAATCATTTACAATGCTGTGGTAATTGGTCCGTAAATTAATTTCGCCTCATTGGGCTTCATGGTCAAATTCTGAAGTCTAGACAGATTCATGCTCCTTTGGAAGACTGTCGAACTAAGTGGTACCCTGTGACAAAGTTGCTCGTGCCCTTTGCAACAGAACTGGATGTGGTTCAAGTGCCTTAAAAAGTATCCTAGAAGCAGATTGAGAAAACTGCTACATTGCTAAAATTACTTTTCAGTTGTAGTAGCTTGAATATTTACTAGAGTAAAATATTGTGAAAAAAGCAAATACTGTAAATCAATAGAGGTGCATGTAATGCGATATTCGTCCCTACATGTCTACCTAAGGAGCACATCATACGCAAGATGTAGGAAAATACGTTGAATTTTTCGTTAAAAAATACAAACAAACAAACTGATGCACTTGTGATAATATTGACACCTTGAAAATTTTGTAAATCGGCAGCCGGAGTATGCAGATACAGCTAAACCTCTATTTGTAATATGTTGGATGCTATAATGAGACAATCACTCACAGATGCACACAACCCTCCTTCACAGAACACTGAACACTGAACACAATGCTTTACCATATCACTCTTACGATGCAACGCATGCAAATAAGCTGCAAGTACCCATGTTTGTCTCAAGTTATAAATTGCATCATTCCATAAGAAAATGGTTGGCCAGTGACTTACCTTCATCATGAGCAGTAGTGTGTTGAGCACAATCAACACCATTATAAAATACTCAAATGGTGTTGAAACAACCACTTTCCAGATTTTGTATTTTAAACTGTCCTTATTTTTTGGCATGTACCTCTGCAGTGGCTTGGCTTGGATTGCAAAATCGATGCAAGATTTCTATAAGCAAAGCAAAGATGGAGATACTTAGATGTGTGACTAAGTGAGAATTTGAGCATACTTGCAAAAAGAAAGTTACTGGTTACAACGTGTTACAAGTGTGTATGAAGAATGTAAGATAATGAAGCTCATTAATAAAGTGACTTATTAGCAGGCTTCACCCTTCATTCTTCATACAGCTGCTGTGGTGCCCCTCACTCAAGGCATCACAGCTACAATATAACTAGTAGGCCTACTACCTACATTCATTGTAACAGACTTTCATACCCAGACTTTCATACCCACAAGCTGTAATTTTAATATATATGATGTGCGTGGCATATTGAGATACTGAACATTGTGGTGCAAATAATGAGCTCCGTAATTTGGCATGGCCTGTGCAAAAAGAAGAAAAAGGATTGATCTTTGCAAAAAGCTTCACGTTCTTCCATAACAAGAACTGCATTAAGGACGCTTGGCTAAATATTCTCAATTACGCCTGGAACATGTCACTGATGTTACTAAGCAAGGATGTGTGTGACATGATGGAGAAATCTAGTTCAAGGTTGTACATGTGTGAGAGGGCTCACCTGATTTTTGTCTAGTTCACCTTCTTCAAGTTCTTTTTCGCCTTGTTCTTGAAAGGTGATGATGATGAGGGCAACGAAAATATTTACAAAGAAAAATGGAAACACAATGAAAAAGACCACATAAAATATTGACATCTCTATTCGGTAGCGTGGTAAGGGACCTTTGTCTTCTTCTGTGGAATCCATGGAGTGCTGAAGCACTCTGAGACAAAGAAAAAGGATAAACACTGAGAATCTCCTTGCAGTGCATAATAGGAACATATTTCCAAATTTTATCATGCTGTTCTGTAAAATTTTGAGTAAAATATCAGTGTATCCTTAAAGTGAGAGTCTCCTTAAAAAAAATCATTGACCAGAACAATCAACACAGTTCTTTTTCCCTCACTAGAACAAATGTGAGTAATTCATTTGGCAACAAGCCAATTCCAGCATGTAATTGAGATACTTGTGCTAATGAGGTGACTGAAATCAAGGCGAGGAGTGTTGAGATGCAAGATGTAGTATGGAATTATGATCTGGACTGATGCAAGTATTGTCACACAACTGTGATCCTAAAAGTACATTTTCTTGATATTTACATGACTTTCTATAGAGAAAAGAGAGCTTGTTGCACTTTGAACTGGGAACATTATACCAATAGATGATTAACACCTCTTTGAAGGCAGCTGTCAATTGACGAGCAAAAGTGCGAGCATCTAAAAGCATTAAAAGAAGAGAATGACTTTGAGAAGGTCATTAGTCACCAAGACAAATGCAGAGTTCTCCCATCAGGACACAAATTAGGACATGTCAGTGCAACATCATCTTTTTTTTCTCCCTCTCTCTGAAGGCGGAGTACTTCTTTCTGTGACAGTAAGCATAGGGCATGTACTTACTGGGGCCAGCCCTCCCCTGTTTGAACAGTAAAGAGCGTTAACATGGCTGCCATGACATTATCATAGTGGAAGTGTCTATGGTTCCACTGCCTCTTCTCAACCTTTGGAGGCTTGTCTCCGTCAGTGAACACGTAGAACTCTCCTCTGGAACAAAATACAGCATATATGAGTACGGAACACGTCTTAATTGCAAAGTTTATTCTTTTTCTCAAAAGCATCAGGATCTTGCAGTGCAACAGTTGCTTTAGTTTGGTACTCTATCTGTTTGAGTATATATTACATGATGTCATGACACTAAACTGTTGTTCATTTTTATTTCTTTGCTCAAGTTGAGGCATACTGTGTTGTGCTACTTCAAAAGGTTGCCTCTATATATGTGATTCTATATGTAGCTAGTCTTACCTCCTACACAAAAAATAAAATATTCGGAAACATCTTACTTACTGGCACTCGGCCTGTGTAAGCTTGGAGTCATCCGTACAGTAGTGAAACTTGCCATTAAACAACTGTACAGCTATCACAGCAAAGATGAATTGAAACAGTATGTACACAATCAAAATGTTAAACACATTCTTCAGAGACGTCACCACACAGTCAAACACAGCCTGAAAAATAGGGAAAGAAAATTCTATTAAGTGAGGCACACGTGCATGCAAGAGGACCCACCTTTAACTTTGGTACACGCTTAATAGTCTTCAAAGGCCGCAACACTCTCAACACACGCAATGACTTTATGGTACTCAAATTCTGTCCCGTTGAACTTCCCCTATAGAAACAACAGTGCAGTACATTCCTATAAGTGGGCCCTATACGTCTAAGACAGAACAGTGAAGGGCTCTACTACTGTCCTAAATTAGTAGCTATCAAGTATTTGTCAGTCCACTAACACCTACCACAGTAGATTGCTATAATAGAGTTAAAATACTGGGACAAATTTTTGTTGTATCTTTGGCAAGTAAAAATGTGGTCAGAGAAGTTACTTTGTTACTGATATAGGGTACAGAGCTGAAAATATTGAGTCGCTGGAGGACTAAGGCTACTTACGCAAATGCAAAGGCAATAAGGGCACAGATCACAACAATGGCATCCAATATATTCCAAGAATCTCTGCAATATGACCCTGGGTGAAAAATTACTCCTTGGTCTGTAATCTGCAAGGTAAAGTGTGTGACATTCTGTATAGGCCTTCAACAGTAAACAAGCAGTGCTTACCTTCAGGAGCATTTCTACAGTGAAGACCCCTGTGAAGGCATAATCAAAGTAATTGAGAAACTTATTTCTGCCAGAGTCTTCTTCAACGGGGTCTTCAGCAGCTAAGGCAATGCTACTTAGGGATATGGTGATCATGATGAAGAGTTCGAAGTAACGCATGTTCACAATGTAATGGGCGGCTCGGCGGATCCTGGGAACAGATTCAATATTGTCACTTATGTGCACTTCTAATGATGCATGGTTTAGTGTTAGGATGGATCTGTTATAATAATACTCACGGATTTGTGGGGGAACAGATAAACATACAAGAGTAGGGCATCATGGGTTTTGTGCCAGTCATTTCGTCATCATTATCCTCCTCCCGATTTGCGTCTTCTAATGAAACAGATACGATTTATAGTAAAGGTACAGGAAAAGCATGGAAGCCAGCATGTCACCAAATATGCACAAGCTGCTAAACCTAAAAGTTTTCATCAGCATGTGGGCGTCCAACATACAGCACACTGCACTTATAATCATGTTCAGGGTCCTGCACCATAAATTTAGCTTGCTATGTTAGTTATCTGCAAATATCGAGTGAAGTGGCACTCACCATCTTCTGTATCTATGTTGTTGTTGTCATTTGATCCCTTTATCTTGTGACCTGGCCCGACCTGATTCTCTTGACCACTACAGAAAGCAGAATGTTTGTCTTTCATTGCATACACAAGGATGCAGATAACTGATAAAATGTATGGAAGCCGTACAATTGGAATCCTTTTCCTTTGGCTGGGGCACTGTTCTGTGGTGAAGGTGGGCAGATGTTCACTTGTGGGGGGTCGAGGCCTGCCCCCGCAGTCATTTGAAGATCTGCTATTTCCTTCTCAAGCTCTTCCTTGGCTCTCTAAAGATGAGAAATATCAGAAACAATATTCATCAGCACCCACACTTGATCTACTAGAAAGGAACAGGAAAATATTATCTGCACAGGAAACCTCACCATGACATCTGTACCCTTAGCAATATGTGAAGAAAGCTATGTGTTGTGTAGTTGTTGCATTTTATTAAGTTTATTTGTTAGGTTTAAGTGGCCAAAGGAAAGTAACATGCTAGTGGAACGTTATAGAAAGTGACTGGTACGAGACTGATAATCTTAAACTGACACATTCTGCAGTAACTATGAGTGACAGTGACTGATGTTGGAGCATGTTGTTTTGCTGACGTGAGGCAAACAATTTTATTGTTGTAACTTTTATAAGCAGGTTGCACATATGCTGAGCACAATATCACACAAGTCAAGAGTACATAGTAAATTAGTCACCTCTTTCTCTTCTTCAGCATCCTCTTCTTCAGCAGCGGTCAGTTCTTGCGCATTGGCCAGGTTGTCAACAGCGATAGCCAAGAATACATTCAACAGTGTATCTGGTGAGTGCTTCAGTCAAGTTCTACTACAAGTCAGATTTCTTCACAAAGTGACCTCAAAACATCATGTTCTATTGTGTAGATAATATTACAGATCAGTATTGGAATGAAACTGCAACACAGCAAACTTTCACCAAGTGCTACAGCGACTTGTCTTTCTTTTTCTTTTTTTCCTACAATCCTAACCTGTAGCATGTGGCTATGTTACTGAGCCCTTGCATAAATGAAGCCTATAGGAAGGATACAGTTACCAAAAAGGACAAGGACAATAAAATAGAGGCTGTACACCATCCCTCCATGAATCCCATCTTGAGATTTAATTCCATCATACATAACTTCATTCCAATCTTCCCCTGTTAGTATCTGGAACAAGACATTGCATGGTACATGATTAGCTAAACCCAGTCTCTTCAGGCATGCTTACTGTATTTAGGTAACGTTAGAACATTGTAACATTTAGCGCTGGTTGAGAGGTTAGTGCGTGACCAAAGGAAAAGTGGACCAGTCTTTTTATCTCTTTTTAATTTGGTTGGCCCTTTCCCCTTTATTCATACAATGTGTTTGCAAACCTTATTCATACCTGAAATACTGTGAGCAAGGCTATTGGGAAAGTGTTGAAATTTGCAGGGGGTGTTCCCGACTCAAAATTGAAACTGGAAAGCAAAATTTTGCTCTGTGAGTCAACATTTTCCACCGAAGATTTTCTGTGGTCACTTGTAAGTGAAATTAGCCCCACTTACACACCACCAAAGAGCTGCATTCCGAGGAGTGCAAAGATGAGAATGAACAGGAAGAGCAGGAACAAAAGACTGATGATTGATCGCATGCTGTTCAGCAGTGAGATCACCAAGTTTCGCAGTGATGACCAGTATCTGGAAAAGGTTCAAGTGTGGTGTAGATTAGATGGGAAACAACATAATGAGTGCACTGATTATACCTTAGTGGGAAGAAGGCTACTGTAATGAATTATGAGAAGCTCTTCTTTAGTTGTTCCACACTTTTCTTGTGTCACAGAATTGTATTATTAAGTTATAGGTAACAGATGCAGCTTGATATTGAGGATATGCTTCTCTTAGAGGTATGAAAAATGCATTTCTCAGTTGCTAAATTTGTGAGCACATAAGATGGGTACTCTGGTATGAAGGGAAAAGTTATGTTTTTAAGAGTCTGAGGTGTTTTCTTAATATTGGTATACTTCTTGGTATGATTAGCATATCTTACAGATTCACATTGTTTCTATTGTACTAATTACAGTTGATTATTTAAAACTACAGCACTAACATAATAGCAGTGCTGTACTTACTTTGTAAATTTAAATATCCTCAGTAACCTAAGTGCACGAAGAACAGACAGTCCAAAAGAACCTTCCTTGACACTGGACCAAACAACTTCGAATATACTACCAGCTATAACCTGAAATAAGGTATGAGGTGTTAGGACTAGATGAGAGAAGGAACAGCATCGATCTAGAAAAACTGTCATAAGACATGTCATACTTACTACACAGTCAAATCTGTTGAAAGACGACTCAAAGTAAATGCGTGGTCCAAGAGCATACACCTTGATCAGCATCTCGAAGATGAAAAGTCCCAAAAATGCAAACTCTGCATAATCTGTAGAGGGCACAGAAGAGGCACATTTTAAACATTTTTGTCCCCAATTTAGGGTCCCAAAGCTAAGTGTTTGACACTTACATAAAAAGTCTGTCAACCACTGCGCTTGATTATGATGTTCCACTGCCACACATATTGTGTTGAGAAACACGAGAACAATGACTATCCAATAAAAAGTTTGCGTTTTTACAACATGACGGATAAAAAACCTGGAACAAAAAATTCATAAAGAAGTGAGAAAACAGTGCTTCATCGTCACCCTTTCTGTCTGGTAAAACGTGTGAAATGTGCAATCATCATTTTAGTAATGGGGTTACCTAAATCTCTTTTCTGCTCTCCAAAATGCTTTACAAGCTCCCTTATTCTTTATTTTTGTTTTCAAGTAGGAAGCCCGTGCAAACCCTGTGATGAGAAAGAAAAAGCACCCAGTCAGGCACAGATTTTATATGAGTCATCAAAAGGTAGCATACTGCAGTTGAACCACAATGTACCGAGCTGGACGATGCGGGAAAAATTGGTGTAAAGCTCTGTTGTCAAATGCTGTCAAAACGAATTTTGAAGGAGTTCAGTTATGTCAATGACAAAATTAGGATTTCAGACAATAGTAGTGTCATCGGCACACACGGTGATTTGACACTTTTAAAACATTTAATGGCAACACTACAGATATTGTACACCAGGTGTAATAATGGGATCAAACACTGACCTTAAGATTATCAGCAATATTTTTTCCTGCACTTCTTACATTGAGGTTCAACTGGAAAATGCGATTTGCAGGGCACACCCCCTGCCTCAGCACAGGGTGAACCCCCCCTGCTACCTGCACATCTGATGTCTATTCTTCTAAACAAAAGGTGCTTCATGTCACATCCTTGCAAAATCTACCTCCAAAGCACACTATGTTCTATGGCAAGTCAAACAGCAGTGCCTGGTACAAATGGGAGCTTAAATCTCAACAGAAATATATTATATATATCGTATTTCCCGTACTATAAGTCGCAGTCGCCTAAAATGACCATTTTCTGTGAAAAAAAACAACATATAAGTCGCACCTCTTGTCGCACTTGCCAAAAATGACAATGTTCTAAATTTTCCTAATGATTTATTGTACAGTCGCGCAAGTCACGTGAAGCATAGTTACGTGAATCCGTATAATATATCGCATATACCGGTATAAGTCGCACTGCTCAAAATTANAAAAAAAAAAAAAAAAACGAGACTTCTACACCAGAAAATACGGTATTTTTTTTAAATCGTTTGTTGATTGCAAACACCTGTTGCATTAAAAAAAAAAGTACTTCTAAATACCTCAGGTTATTCTTGTTCTTCAGGTTGTTTTCTAGCCTCTAGGCTGTGTTGGACAATTCTGACTAGCCATTCATAACATCAAATATAGTGACTAAGATATCAAGTATAGTGGTTTAGATTGAATGTAGAGGTGCAACTTATGTCCCTGGGGTTGTCTAAGAGAGTGACCTTAATGGCCTGTGAGATACTTGCATGTTTTTTTTTTCCTCTCCAGTTGAGGCTAAAAGGCTCCCAGTTGCACTATTCACTGCCATTGCTAGATGTGAAGAGAGACAAACAGACAAGCATACAAGAATAGATGAGAGCGCCATTCTCGGACATGAAAGTGCTCTACGACAGGCACCCTCTAGAACTAAAGACTCGTCTAAGAACTGTCCCTAGGGTACAGGGGGGATGACCTCTGTTTCTAGAGCTATGCACGACCACCATCACCAGCACAATGCGTTCTCTACAAGGACACAAAAAAAAAAAAAAAAAGAAAGAAAAGGAGAGGCCTACACTGTCTACTACCGTTTGGGATCTGCGACCCATGCCTGTACCTTTTAATTTAACCTTCCTAGGTGTTTCTGAGGCATCAGAGAGAGTGACACACATTGAACCCCCATCATGGTGGAAGCACAATGTGCAAGGGGGAAGCACATGCGAGAGAAAGAAAATGGGAAACTGGTTAGAATGACCTGCTCTTTTTAAGCTTCAGCTCTAGTTACCCTCTTTGTATTTATTTGTGGTTCATGCACAGAGACTACACTTGACGTCAACACAATTGGCATAATTCTGTTGCGTCACATTTCTGAATTCCCAAAAAAAATTATTTTAACAGAACCACATAACTGGAAAATTGCTGTGTTTTTGCTAGGGTTCTGCTCAGATTGGTTTGAGAGGGTGCAGGTACTAAAAAAAGACTGGTTGTGGCTCAGTCTCATGATGCAGTACAAATTTGTGACAGTTTTCACAAAGGACACTGAAAAACTTCTCATGTGACAGGTCTCACCTCATAGAAGTCAATTGCAATAAAAGAGGTGTGAAGGAATATGAAGAAAATAGTTTTGCAGCTGAAACAAATAAGGTATTGGCAGACAGAAAAGTTTGTGCAAAACTGGTACTTGGTCCATTATTTAGGGACTCCGAATACTGCGTGGCATTAAAATTCCACAGTTTTCCTGCTATTAAAATACCTTACATATATAAAAATTTCAGAGAGAAGTTAATGGTAGCAAATGTGTGCTTAGAACACAACATTAGGCAGGAAGTGAGTAGTATTTGGACAAAAGGTCTGTGCAAAAAAGGAAAGTGGTGCATCTGTGAGAAGAAATACCTTAACACTGTAATGTTTCCTTTATCGGCAGATGCTACTAAAGAACAGATATAAAACACACTTCATAAAAATTATGCAGTTGCATGACCACAAGAAATTATCCTCAAAATGACATGTCATGTTGTGGGTAGTTTTGCATGGAGCTGTGAGGTTAATTACAGCATACACAACCTGTTCAGCACAACATTGCCTGCAACTCAAGTGTTCTTGCATGATAAATCCTGGCCAGATGGGCCGTCAAGTCATCTACAAATGGCAACATTTTTAAAACTAGCTTTTAAATTTTCCAGTAAGCAAATGGTGCCATGAGTTCTTGCCAGTTATGTTAATCAGGATACACTTAGTGTCGATAGTGATTGACAGTAAAATTTGAGCATTTATACTGAGTAAGATACATCTATACACTGTATGTATGTTCACCCTGAGATGAATGACAATGTACATCTTAGCTAGCGGTGCTGTGAGCAAGCTGTGCATTCAAGACATCTGTGTTTTTCTGTGTACAACACAAAGGAAAAGAAGGGCAGTATAAATGTCTACCTTCGTCTTCAACATCTTCGTCCTCTTCCTCATCTGTGCTTTTACTGTGCATACTCTTTAATTTTTTTCGTTTTGCTGCTGCTCGTCTTCGAGCTAGAATGCAAAGGATAGAAAATAGAGTATAAATTACAAAAGGGAGCCCTCTACAGATGCAGTGTACAGATAATCAATGTGCACTGCTCGAGGCCATTATTGAATGCAACTTCAGGTATAATGGTAGGAGAATTTTCATAAACATCGGCAACAAGTTCAAGCCCAAGTTCTGCTTCCCTATAGCCTGTAAGGCAAATTTATTTTTCCAATCTCTTTAAATGAATCAGCATATAAAGTGCAAACATAATGCTTGCACACAACCAGGTGAAAGCAATTTTCAGTCGAGTTGTAGGTAATTACTGTGCATACTTTTGCTTTGAGGGCTGGCACACTATTAGCAGCTACAATGAAAACAGCTTTTGCAGTGTTCTTAGCCAATGAAATGATTTCATTGTAGCTTCTGGTATATCCCCTCAAAATGATCAGAATGTTGGTGAACATTTTCATCTAGCAGTGGGTCTGTGTTTTATAAATTGTAGAAGAGGCATTATGTTCACCTTCCATAATGTGCATTTTTTCCTCTTCAGTCGTCCTCTCCTCGGCCAATATCACCTCCTCTGAAAAGAGTGAAACACTGCCATTGAGGGTGCAAAAACTGCAAACAAACAAACAAAATCACACACATCAGCAGAAAGTGAACACAACATTCAGTGACCCAAAACTAAAAAAAATGATGAAAGAAATATGATTACAGCTGTGCATTAAAGGCTGCAAGTGGGCTGTTATGTGATTACTTGTGCAACAGGGGAAAGCTGATTTGCTATGTCCCTCTATAAAGCTGGTATCCCATAACTGATTGAGGCGGAGACTCACCTGCTTTGCAGATCCACTCTACATAGCCATTGAGCTCTCTTTCAAGCTGCTGCTGTCTGCGGATTTTAAGAAAGGCCTGCCGGTTTTCAACCCTTTCTCTCTCTTTTGCAAATTCGCTGAAAACAGAGATAGTGTGAACTGTTATCCTCATTTTTTGTGATGAAGCTGAACTGCTAGGGAAAATGAGGAAAACTGGGGAACACTTACCCACTAAGGACACCAAGTACTAAATTGAGCATAAAAAAGGACCCAAGAATGATCAAAGGTACAAAGTAGATCCAGTTGAATGAACTACCCATGGCATCATTAGTCTGCAAAGAAATGAGCCCTCATACTAAGTGAACACTGCATAATGTGAAGCAACAAAACATAAGTGATGCAAGAACATAAGTTCATCTCAAGAAAACATCTCTTGTAGGCCTGCGGAAGAAACGCTGAACTACTTTGCGAAGGCTGTTGCTGAAACTGAGGAAGTCAAAAAAGAATGTTCCGAAACCGGGCCGTCTCACCATCCATATAATTTCCAAGATAATTTTCAGCACCCATGTAGGTAGCTTTGCGGATTAATTTTTGTGTCATTGGGTCGGCGTTGATGTTTGCAAAACCTTCTCTTTTCTTCCTTTCTTTCTTTCTTTTAATTATTGAGATTGTTACTTTTGTCGTGGCATTCGTACGGGCAAGTGTGGATTTTTTTGCACCCGTTGCCAAGTCGTTATCAATTACAGTCACGTTACACATAGTGTTGGTATGGAGTCTGCCATGCTGCATCGCGGTTCCTCTACAGTCGTAAACGAGACATGGACATTGGCACTAAGGAAGGGACAAAGGAGACTCAAATATAATGTCATGTTGTGTGCGCATTTTCTAAGCACGCGCTGTGCTACACATTAGGTAGAAGAATAGGGTGTACTATAGAGATGTCAAACACTAACAAAGCGAACCACGTTCCGCAGCTTCCTGAGCAAGCTTATGACAAATTGAGTTCACTTTAAGCGAGTCCCATGTGCGCGTAATGCATACTTTAGCGATTGCAAGGTCTTAAGCATGCATTCATTGTAACTGTGGCCTTTAGAATCGGACTCTGCCATCAGCAAGTTTACAACATACTACTACTTATTTTCTCGCACAAAAGGTGGAACATATCTGTTGTGCGGTTATGACAAATCCTGAAGTTACCCTTCAGAGGAGAATCTGCATCAATGGAGCGAAAGTTTACTTTAACAAAGCCCTGCAGTACTGAAAAAAGGTGTAAATATGTTCCCCTCCCAAGTATACTGTGCTTCAACTGTGCACAAGAGAGAGAGCTTACCCAGTACAAAATGGCGGTCCAGCCTTCCATGGTGATGCACTGAAACACCGTGAGCATGGCGAAGAAAATGTTATCGAAGCTTGTGATGCCATCATTGGGGCCGATCCATCCCTCCCGACACATGGAAACGTTGGCGTCGCATTCGTATGCCCCCGGCGGGACGGCTTGGTTGCTGAGCGACACCCGAGAACAGGGGGTCTCCTGCTCGCCCTCCGGAACTATTACCGCTGCACACAAACAAAATCCACCACATCACATTACACTATCGAGACATTAAAAACAAACACAAAAAGAAAGAAAAGAGGAAAAGCAGATACAACGGCCCCAATTAGGAAACGCCTTTGCGTACTTAAAGTCAGCTTCCCCGCGAGCATAGTCATCGTGCAGTGAAAGCACGCTTTACAGGATTTTGTTGTTGTGAGCTGCCGACCTCGAAGGTTGTGTAAAATGTGCACCCGCGTAAAAAGCTCGCATAGTATGTTGTAGTGACCAAGCTGGTCTAAGCGTAAACGCGAGGAAATTGTAGTATCGATGACTAATATCATTGCAGCTGCTACTGTTACGCACTTTTAACATGTAGGTACTGTAATGAATGCAGCACTGCTGTGATCAAAATTTAATCTGTGGGATCGAGGGGGGAAAAATAATAAAATAAGAAAAAACTAACGACACTCCACCGAGAATTGAGTTTCTATATTTAGGCACTTCAATCTTCAATCATAAGATATGTGGTATTAAACTAAGTAATAGGTGGGCTAGCTGGAGAGACTATTTTCAGTTATGACAGATAGTATCTGCTGAGGAATGCTATCTGCTGAAGAAGGGAGGCCATCATTACCATACATTGTATTTAGATATACGGAAAATATACCTAGCTATTCCTCCTCAGCAATCATACGTATTTCGGTTCGTGACACAACCGATTCGTGTAAGACTGCAAAAAATATAAGAGGAATGAATATGTCATCGTTTTTTCGCGACTTTGAAGCTCCTCGTCATCGACAAGGTCACAGCTGACATACTGGCGACAGTAGAAGAAAGCGAGAAAATGTTAGAGCAGGAGTTGAATACATACTCGATTGAGTTCCGAGTATTGAGTACAGACTACGTTAGCGTTGACATTTGACGTGCCTTCGCAGGCATCAATGTCAGCCTTTTGTACTCTAAATGCTGCTTTAATAACAGGGCGAGCCTGATCGGTCGCATTGCAAAAACGCCGGAGTTTGGACTGAACACAGAAATACAGATGACATAAACGACTCAAAAGCAGCAGTTGCCGGACTTTCTGCCGGCTATTGAAGGTTTTTGGTCATCGCTGTCCATTTTTCTCTGTTACGCCTAAACTCAGATTTTGCAATGGATTTCTTCCACTTGTGTATATATGCCATCGTATCTGCTTGATACACATGAATTGTGCCCGGTATATTTATTTTGGGACACGATACTTCCGCGCCATTTTTTGTTACACTCTATATTGTACCTATGGTACACGATTGTTCAAATTGGTAATTCATAATTATTAATCAACGTCATTCTTCTTCCTTTCTTTTATTCAATATACACTGGTTGAAGACGACATGTGCATCAGGCATCAATAAATTTTGTGTGCACGTCGTTTGACACTTACTGGCATCTTCCAAGCTGTAGCATGTCTTGTGTAAAGCACCACTGTAAAATTCAAGGCCGATAATGGCAAATATAACAATGGCAAAAAGTACGAGAAGTCCGATTTGCAGCAATGGTGCCATGGCTTTGATGATAGACTTCAGCACTACTTGAAGGCCTGGAAGGCACAAAGAGACAGTACTGTAAGTGATAAGTTTCATGATAACTGTGTCTGAAAAATTTCATTTGGAAATTGATAGGCAGGCAAATTGTTGGTTTATGTCCTATCTACAGAGTTGAGCTACTTGTTTCGTTGAGTACTGTATGTTTTAGTTACAGATGAATGTTCATAGATACATACTTCAGCTGACATTAGTCTACAACCCAAAATTTGTAACGTGCTCATAAAATAAATCTGTGTTCCACCACTTTTATTGCCATGGTGCTTAAATAACAACTGATGTGGCAACCACCATTTCCAAAAGTTAAATTTAACTTTCACTAGAAAGAAACATTTATAGTTCACTCTAATGCTACTGTGCTAGTAACAGTAAAGGTAAGGGCACAAGCACAAGAAGTCATAAGTGCTACCACTCACCAGATGCAATTGCGGTGTGGGATCACAAAAAAGGAAGTCACAAGCTAAAACATTATCACATGCTATCTATTTCGGTAGATGTGCAGCTAATATGGAGACCAGGGTCGTTTGCCCGAGTTATGTTGACAGATTGAAAATGGCTTGTAAAAATCACCTATATGATGACAAGAACATCGCGTATTTTCTCATTTTTTCCGCAGGTCTTTCTTTCATCGTCTGGACCACGCAGTTACTATTATCAAACCAGCGCAGTCCAACACAGAGTAGTAGACAACTGCCCCTGCGCCATATTCAGTCATCTACTTTTGTTCCTTATTTAAAAAATGTATTTATGTATTCATGGCAAGCTCTCGTTAATTTGAACTCAAGGGGAACGCACGGATATGATTTTGCAGTAATTCACATTGTTACTGCTGGGAAACTCTGTTCACATCCAGCACTCACAATCCTGACATACGTATAACTGGCGCTACGACCGAAAAACCACCCGTCTGTCATGGCAGTGTATGACTTTACTAAAAGTGCTCACATGAAAATATATTTTCGCAGACATTATGATGGCAGTTATGCAAGAAAATACTCGGCTATCTGAGCACATTGCTGTTCCCTGAAACGATCGTGGTTATCCCGGCATCACTCACAGCTCGTGCGTAAGTTCAAGCATGGCGTTCACGTTTTCATTGTTAGAAGACGTTTTTTGCTATCTCAGTTTTCGAGTTCAGGTGCATTCCGTTTCTCTCAGTATTTGAGCCTTTGTGTGAAGTGACTTCATGCAAACGAACCTCCACTTTCTACAGCCTCCACAGGGAGTGGGAAGAGAGGTGCAGAGAGGGTGATGTAAGCTTCAAGGAGGTCAATGCGTTCAGGAGGTCAATGATGAGGAAGACAAGGAGTACTTCAGCCTATTTCGGCACCATCTGTGGGCGCTGTCAGTTCGAATCATTTGATATGCATGCTTGACCGTTCAAATTACCGAAATTTCCACCCATTGAAATACATAAGGCTTGGTCTGGATGGCCTTTGGGCGGCTGTTCCATTATCCAGAAATTCAAATTAAGCTATATCATGTTACCAAGATTTTACTTTATTAGCAGAACTTGGTCTTATTGTTTATTCTATAAGAACTTATTTATCATTAGAAGAAAAAGGGCTCTTGTTTCTCTGTTTTATTCTTTAATGAGACACAAAAGCAAAATGCACCATGCAAAGGGTTTGTGATGTTTCCTTTTTATCCTCCTGGTAGGCAGCATAAATTTAATTGCCTAACAAATGACTGAGCTACAACTTTCACAGAATGGTTTGCATTTTCTGGCTTCTTTAAATTCGATGGGATAGTTCAATCTGTCAGGAGGAGCGAACGACTTGGCACAGCTGTCTTCATGAGTCTGAACTACATTCAACACTGGGTTATACCATGCATGCTGTGCTCTTGATGCAGGTGGACGGTCATTTCGATTTCTCCAACCTACTGGCTACATTTTCGTACAAGTAACCTTCTTATAGTGCAGTGATGCTCAAGTTGAAATACATACAACATTTAGGTATTTTGCTCGTGTTATGTTATAAATAATGCTATGCATCACATGCAACATTTTGGCCCATAGGACAAAAAGCAACGATGAAAAGTGAACTTACCATGACCCAGACATTTTTGCCTTTTGGGAGCTGTTTGACTGACTATCAATCTCATTGCATGTAGGCACGACTGTTTACATGAACTGTATAATATTTATGTGACATTTTATACGACATGAAATGTATAACATTTAGGTGACATTTATAACATTTTCGTTTCTTCTCTGCTCCTTTAACGAAAACTTATGCAGCGCTCCTTATATGCACATTTGGTCTCAGTGCGTCTAGGAGTGGTGCCTAAATGCCATGAGATATTTCTGCTGATTGACTTAATTTTAATGAATATAAAGTCCTAAGAGGATCTCCCGTTAAGACTGCTTTCTAAGACAAGTACAAACATGCACGCTGTTCTGTGCTAGACACTACAGCCATCTGTCTGCCGAGTATGAGGAGCTGGTAAAAATTCATTGCAGGCAGCAATCCTTTTGTTGTTCATCAGCTTGGTTACATGATTGATTGACAAAGGCCAATAGTTCCACTTGTTCCAGGGCACTCAATCTCGTTAGTGCTCACAGTTCTATGAATAATGTTCTTGGGAAAACAAAAATTAAGGAGCACACCCTGCATATTAATATTTACTACTTTGTGAATGTGGCTGCCCAGCATTACCCCACTTTTAATATGCACACAGACGACGAGCTACAGAGTTTTTAGTAGCAAGCAAACAAATGGCTGTTGGGCACACCATGTAGCACCATGCAACACTGAAAGAAAAACAGAATTTGTTCCAGGAGAATTGAACTCACTTGGGATGCCGGACACCAACTTCAGGGGTCGAAGCACCCTGATGGCTCTTAACGTCCTCAGATCTAAATCTAAGTCTTCCGGTACAAAGTAGGTAACAAACCTGCAAACAGACATAGCCAGGCATACTACAGCTACACACACCACTACAACATTCTAGTCTCTGAGTACATCCTTGCTATAGGGTGATAATGTTCAGAAATCTAAAGAAGAAAACAGAGTAAAAACTGACGAAAGGTGGCTGTATGATGTGTCGTCCTCTAAATCGAGAGGTTGGAGATGTACATAGGTTCTGAGCACTGAAACATTGTGTTCTGTCTGCTGTAGATCATAGTGTAAGCCACCTGTGTTCAGTAATTACCCTGTCAATTAGAAATAGGAGAAGAAAAAAAGCTACTCTATTGTCTATTACTATGATGCTACTATGCTCAGACATAAAATTCTCAGCCACACTAAATATTCTTCTCAGTAACAGTACACACAGTGATTCTGTTGCCAGTATGTGACAGCTATCCAAAGACTCCCCGAACGTGATGCAACAACTTGTGCAACTACATTACAGTTCTATACACTGAATGAGAAAAATACCAGTGTGGCATACTGATGTGGTCTGTTGCAGCCTGCCTCTGTCTATGTGGTCAACAGTGAGTGGGAAATGGCAAACAGGGTAGACTGTTGCACTGATAATGTCAAGCATACTTCCGGCAGCTATTAGAGAAAATTTGTCACTCTATCAGGCTATCATGAAACAGGGAAAACTGCAACACCACCAGACCGAAGTGAGGCACACTGCACTACACTACACTACACTACACTACACTACACAACTGCCACAGTCTTCTAATAAGAAACAGTAACAATGCTCCTAATACGCATGTACCATCTCTCCCTTCAACCCTTTCGCACCAGGCGCATCAGGCTGCAGGTTGCTGCTGTGCGACAAGCAGCAAGTAGTGTATACAGAGGGTGCTTTAATGTGCTGTCATATATAAACTTACCGCACAGTCGCTTGCACGGCAACACGGCCATGATCATGGTGCTTGGCAAGCGAGGTTACACATATGTTTTCATACAGAATTTCATTTTATCAAACAGTGACCATGAAGGCCTATGCTTGACTAAGTTTGACTGAGGCTGTTTTATGACCCCCAGAGATAGTAGCATATCCATACAGTCAGCTTTCTCCATCAGTTTTTTCTCACAAGTTCTTAACGGCATACAACAGATTGCACAAATTAAAAAAAAAATTTAGATGCAACTTCTAGGAGACATAGGAAAGGACAAACTGAAAGCATTCACCACTACTACATCTACATATAGAGTGTGGACAACTGAAGCACAGACGTAATTATAAATGAGGCCGTCACCAAGTATCACAGCTGTCGTGTACCAACTATCCAAGCGAGCGACGTTCTTTGTGTACAAACATTCTACCACATGTAATGCACGATTCAGTGTTAGGACTACAGCAACCCTACGGAGTGACCGCGACTAATGGATACACTAAAGGATGATGCGGATTTTTTTCTTTGCGCACATCAAGCGAGCTAATGGAGGACAGCCTGATACTGAGCATTCCTTGGAATTGCTGTCTATTGGTTCAACTTACTTGGTGTGCGCGATACTAGTTTAAGTGGACGTAGTACTCTGAATGAGCGCAGCATGCGCAAGTCTAAGTTTCCTGTATGTTGGGCTGTAACGTTCAGTATCCTGGAAATAAAGTGGTGTCGATCAAGCTTTTTGCTTTGTTTTCTTTTGTGCTTTTGCCTGTGGACCAAGCATCATTAAGGAAATTGTGTCTTAACTAATGTCATTAACACGGTAACGTCTCACATAGTGTATTGTGGTGTACTACTAGAACGTAAAAGATGTGCGAAAGGAAAAGATGCATTTGCAATATACATACAGTGCTGGGATTACTAGCTTGCAACAAAACTGCTGAAGACAATTTCTTTGCGAAACAGACTCTCCATGTTGGCTGCAGGAGGTTCCGCAGTTATATTATCAGTCCTCTGACACACGTTTTCCTGGACAGAAATTTTAATGGAACAGATCCACGGTTGCGTGCAATCGTGTGTGTTATGTAGCGAGTTCAGTTATACTTGTATACTATATATGTATTTGCTTAACGAGGTATCGAGTTTTCGGTTCACAGGCTGACTTCAATTGTTGCTGTCGGGATGTCTATGCATCTCTCAAACATTTTAAAAGGTGCTATATGCAATGTTTTCTCACAGTTTCGCATACATTTTAATCTAATAATTTACATGTTTCTCTCTGAGCAGATTACCCTACGAAGGCCAGTGGAGCAGTGGTTCTCAACTTTACTGTGGATGGCAAAACATTGCACCCTACCAGCAGAACTATGATGGACCTACTCCTGTAAGTGCCATACAGAAATTATGTTTTCCGACACGCAGAGAATAGGATAGTGTAACAGAATCATATTAGAGTAAGCACCTCTTCCTAAGGGATCTGTGGTACCTCGTTACTACGTCCACATGACGCACAGTGATAACTTTAGCTATATGCCTGCACCATGAATGGTTGTGATGCACACATTACGGCATGAAAGTCAACACAGCTGTGCATCCTGTACTGAAGGAAAATGACAAATGAACAGTTTCTGTAATGTATGTTTCACCAATCCATCGGTCACAGCTACTTACCCCGTAACGACAACAACAAAATCCATGATATTCCAAACGTTGCGTAGGTAGGCTCCCCGATGTAATATAAATCCTAATGCTATAATTTTCAACATGGCTTCTACGCAGAAGATACCTAAAAAGTAAGGCTCCGTCTTGTCCTATAAAGAAAAGTAAAGATGGAACTTGTTATGCCTGTGTCACACCCAAAAAGGCTTGCTCCTAAATGAAATTCAGTCATTAGGGTGAGTATGTTGTTGTTCCTGTGCAAATAAATATAAAGGGTGGTACTACTGATGTGAAATTGAAATGAAAACAGTTCCCTGCAAGATCGTATCAGACTCTTGAGCAAAGGAGGACGTACCAACTTCTGAGCCAGCGGTGTTCGATCTTTGCTGGGCAGGTGCTCTTCCAGTGCCAGCACAATGCAGTTGGCGATGATGGTCAGAAGCACGGCATATTCCAACGGAGTGCATAAATACAGTCAAGGAACTCAAGTTGTAAGAAAAGATGTACTTGATAACTTTGTAAAAATAACAGAGTACTGTGAACACGAGCAAAAGCGCATACTGACAAGGTGGTCTCAGCAGGATGATTAGTGGTGGTCGTAGCAACTGTATTCGTCCCCCAACTTGAAAGAGTGTTGCTTGAATTGTTTATATCAGGGCACACACACAGTCTCTCTCTGCATTAGGCACCAAAGTCGTGAAGCACGTGAGATAGGGTGCTTTGAGCTGCATTTCTCTTTTTTGTGCAGTATTTCTCATGCTGTTTCTCAATTTCATTTGAGTACCAACTTGCCACATTGTTATGGAAGTAGCTAACCAAGTGAATGAGCTCTGTTTTGATGGGGGGTAGGGGGCATTATTACGACGTGGGCACGCAGCTCGGCCACACAACAGGTGCTTTTTTCGCGCTCACCATTGTCGCGTCATCTCAGAGACTAAAATTTCGCATGTTGGCTAAGTCACTCACAGTAACTGTTTTTACACACGTGCAAAAATGAAAAGCAGCATTAGCTGTGCTCCTTTTCTTTTCATTTTCTTTCGGCTTGAGTAAGTGGGCCATTGATGCGGACGTAGGAGGGAGAACTGTTCTGCACCGCCCAAATGATCATCATGAATCGGCCGGTCGTGTAAATTATCCGACTGCGTTGGAAGCTCCGTAGGAGACGAGTGTCACGCATGGGCCATAAGAACCGTAATGAACGCGCAAGGAAGAAGAAGAAAAGGTCCAACGAGCGAGGTGATTCAATGCTTCTTATTCGAGGTGGACGTGCAACGCATTTTTGATTCAGATTAACCGTTGTCTACAATTTGGAACTGTCTCGATCAAACGCCGCTACGTACGTAATCGTGTAAACGTTGTTCGGTATAAGTTCTTACAAGCTGTTAAGGAAGTTCCTTTAATAAGGTACGAACGACTGTGCTACGCTTTGACAAAAATGCGAGGAGCTGTGTAGAGAGCTTGAACGTAACGAAGGAAAGCTAAAACGACGCATGGACGGAGCCCACTGTGTGGTGCACTACAAGAACCCCAATGTTCACTGACGGATAGATAGGTCACGAATCTCTCACGAAGTTAGAACAGTTTTCGAAAAGTAGGAGCATTATATTCCCCGTTTGACGATGAGGAAGCTTTCTGACGCTGTCTTCGTATTTCGCTTTCCTTCGCTTTCTAAACACGCATCGCAGGCTTGTGAAAGGTATATGAGCGGATACAAACCTTATTCCTTCTCCTGCACGCATTTACTATCGGAATCTGCGTGTTCCCCACTATACATACCATAACGCGCATTGTATTCACATGCAGCTCCACAAGCGCAGTAAACACCCAGAAAACAAATGCAAGAAAGCACATGCACGGAGCTCGCCTCCGAGGAAAAAAGTGCTCCCGCGGTAGAAATGTACAATATTCATAGATGCTTCTCCAATTTTCCCTCCTTTCAGCTTATTAAAAATTCTTCACTGCGGTCACACTACGGCCTCGGTGGAAAGAAAGTTCTCTCAATTTAACTTTTATTTCTGAAGAATCCGGGTATAAGGAAAAGTGCACGAAGGAAGAGAAAAATTCTTTTCGATGTCTGCGGGAACCACATGGGCACATCGACAAGGACTGTGCAAGAACGACAGAGTCCCGTGGGGTAGAGTGGCTGCAAATGCTGCGTGGCTGCCCTTTGCCGAATGTCATTTATTTAAGCCACGCGCAGGCTCCTAAATATAGTATGACTGCAGCAAGAAACGTCGCGCCTCTAAAGTCAAATAATTATTTCCACTGTGGACGATCAATACCAGCATCTTATTCGACTAAAAACTGGCTGGGCCAGTGAACAGAGTCGGTTGAAGAAATCCGTCTTCAACAGAGTGACCATTATGTCTGTTGCTCGTATGGTGGGAAAGATCCTCGACTCTAGCGGGCATACACACTACGGGGAACGGTTATACTGAAGAGAAAATATTTGTTTAAATGATTCTCATCACCGCCTGCCACAAATGAGATTGTGGTGGCAAGTAAAGTTATACGCGTCGCGATCCGAAGAACCGGTGAAATGTATCCGACAAAAAGTGTGCCACCATCGAGAAACGAACCCTCTGGTAGCCTGTCAAAGACGCTACGGATTACACCTCATTTAGAGCCCTCCCATGGGATTGAGCTACGCCAGCAAGACACCCTCTCCTGCATTGTTTTCCGTATTACTTACATTTACATACAAACACATGCAAATAATTTGGGGTGCTACTGGGAGTTCAGAAGCTCCGTCCATCTGACCTTATTCATCATCATGCATGGTGAATAAGGCTGGGAATCAGTTTTTCTGCCGTTATGCGACAAGGAGCTTTGTAATGGACATGCGAATGAATGAACTCCTTTTCGAATGCTCGGTGCGTTAGATGTACTCCATGGCAACAACTGTTCAGCAAGTGGTCGAACCGCCCCATGCTAAAAATACCTTGCTATTCTCTAAATGACACTGGAGAAATGCGTCTTTGTTTTAATTTAGTTTTATTGCACCTCCCGGCATTTTCAATCGGGGCATGTGACTCAATGTCTCGTCAAGTGGCATAATCTGTGTATTGTCTCGCACATACTCTACATCTCACTTTGCTGTGTGATGATAGTGTGAATGATAAGGACGCTCTGATCTAAGGGTGCAATGTTCATATCGCTTCGCGAGATGTAAACCAGAGTAACGCACATTTTATCGTTAACAATGTGCGTAAACGGCTGTTAACATTCCAGTTTCATCACTTCGTTTGTACTTGTATCACGCTTGGGCCACGATCTCCTTAACGTAACCTTTATTCCCACCTTGGTGGAAGGACGCGCGTGTGTGCACTTCATTGTACAGCCTGCAGCCATCTATATCTGGCGTCAAAAAGACATCGGCTTCTCTCTTCTCTACGGAGCACCGCGAGTGTGCGGAAAAGGCGACGGCATAAAGTAGCTCCATTCTGTGGAAGAGACTGCCGGCCATCAGCTGCAGGTCGAGGAGGGATCGATGCCGTAAAAGCTCGGCTCCGGTGTGCGCTTCTGGAAGAGTCCATTGCTGCTTCCTTGGGGTTACATTATTCTCTGCCTTTGTACCGCGCACGTGAAGGCTCGAGAAAGGCACGGGTTCTTTGACTTGTTCCTTTTTGTATTAAAAAAAGAGGTAAACGAAAATGATCTCCTATGCTTCATACATTGTTGGGATCATATACTATCATTACAACTACGATATGTAAATAATTCATCAAATAAATAAAATAAAATAAAATCAAATCAAAATCAAATCAAATATGTCGCAGTGATGTTATGGCCGACAAGCTACTTGAGTCAAGGTCAAGGCGAATCTAATTATTAGTTTATACTTATCAAGCTCAGTCTTGCTCAGAGGCTGCCCAGAGCTCAGGCTGCCCAGTGCTCAGGCTGCTCAGAGACATTGCGATTGTGTACCAGTTGTCATCAGGACAGTTCGTCAATTCTGATAGGTGCAGGTGGGAACACACAGATGTCATAAAAGTGTCCAAAGATTGTCGCAGACCGAGGCTAATGCCGTACAAGATCATCATAGAGACACAATTATACTGTATGGGATGGCTCTGGGCGTAGGGGTCGCAAATAAATTACGGGTCTTCACTACGCATGCCCACACACTGCGCGTCCCGTTTCTTGCGTACGGTATCCTAAAGCTCCCTTATTTAGGGGGTTTTAAGGTAAATCTCGATTAAGGATTTCCATCCCCAAGAGTTATACATACAGGCATGAGATGGAAAGTAAGACAACGCTTTTCAAAGTGTTCAGGAAAGGGAATGGTGCGTATATGCGAGGGCCGTGGGATGCAATCGGATGAGTTGATTGGGACAGGCGCGACCTCATGGCCAGACAACCTCTCTAGAAAGACAAGCTGCTTACGCTAAAGCTCGCCTTTTTTTTCCCCCCCTAGAATTCATACAATTTTTCTACATCCGATTTGTCAAAGCACGTGCTGTGCTGTACGATTTCATCGAATAGTGCGGATTTTGGGCTACTGGGGCACGGATCTTTTTTCGTATTTTTTTCTCTTGTTCGTTTTAATTGTCCTCTCTGTCTAGAAGCCAGTTCTAGAGCGACTTTGTTTAGCGCGCAACTACGAAAACCTTCATATGCCTGAAGACTTTCAAAAACAACTGCGCTAACAGCTGGGTGATAAGCCACAGCGATATCAACATTTGTCGAGGAAGCAGGAACGTATGGGGCATTTGGCTGATAAGGTGGCTGTGTGCTGTTGAAAGGAATCATGGTAGCAAGGAGGTCAACTTATGCCCTGCATCCATGGCATAGCTCACTGGGATGGGCTTTACCCTAACAGGCTTTTGACCGGTCTCACAACACTTGTGGCGTGATCGACGCATTGGAACCGCTGTTCAAGCGGTTCAGTCATAAGGCCGGAACCAAATACT
This sequence comes from Ornithodoros moubata, assembly GCA_029532675.1. Lineage (NCBI taxonomy): Eukaryota > Metazoa > Arthropoda > Arachnida > Ixodida > Argasidae > Ornithodoros > Ornithodoros moubata. Next base: position 11,881 of record JARGYV010100778.1, on the reverse strand, counting down.
ACGAGGGACTTTTCTCGCGTTTTGTTTATTTACATATCTATTTTATGTATTTTTCTTTCATTCTTGTACCCTTCATTTCTCGTGCTGACTTGAAACGTAAGAGGAAACATAAAATTATATCTCTGGTTCAATTTATGAAAGAACCTGTGAGCTGCATCTACGCTGTAGCAGGTGATAAATGTAACTGGTCAATACAGCATGCTTGAAAACTATATATCTGGGGGCAACGTTCCGACGCATTAGAATTCAGAACTGCCCAATGTTTTTGTAAAGCGTGCTTCTCTGCACGACTTCATGTTTGAGCGGAAGCCAACTTTTAGTTGATTTTAACGAAAAGTGTCGGTGTCAGGTTTCTCTACAGCTGAAACGTCACCTTGTCACACGCACAAAAAGCGGAATATTGAGCATAAGATATCGCCCAAGCAACGCCCAAACGTCGTACCGACGACTATATGTCACGCCAGACATTCGTCAGTTAACGCTACCAGGGTAGGAGACTAAGAATAAGTTTGGTCGCTGAACGTTTGTTATATTTCCACTGTTTCCGCCTTGAACTTCGATATCATCCAGAGATACAAACCAACTCGTGAACACGAAGCACTACCAGTCACTGTTGACTGCATACATTATGAATTTAACGGATAATACGGAAAGCTACGCACAGAACTTTCTCTCTGTGGTTGTTATTTGGTATCTAGGATAACGTTACAGCGCTATTAAAGAGACCCTCTACTCGATCAGCACAGTGAAGATACACGAGTGATTCAATTTGTGTAACCCATTCAGAACCACATATCAGATAGCAACAGTAAGCAAAGCAGCTAACTTTATTTCGTATTGAATTCAATTAATATAACCAAAGAAAATGCAACACCTTTTGTAAGCTAAGTATCTCAACAACGATATATATATCTTATAGCATTCGCGATCTGGTCGACCTATCTCGGTGACTCTAGTCATCGGGGCTCTGGATATTTCTGAAGGAATGGTCCCCAATTAATTGCTTCAGAAAGGTGAGCACAGTCGTTAAGCGCGGCTCATGATTGAAACTTAGACATGCAGGATGCCCAACTTTAACAGCAGCCTGTGTTATACGCGAAAGATAGCCATCAAAATCTAACTATTCGCAGCATAAGTGTTACTAGATTGTCGATACAGTTACGGAGACAGCGGAATAGCATGTCTCCTCTGTGATTGTGATGGCATCAGGAGCGATGCCATTTAGCGACCCCGGGAAAAATAAATACAGGAACCGCTCTGGAATTATCGCCATGGCAACTCGACGACAGCTCCGCGCACTCCGCTGCCATTCCTGGTGAGACTTTCCTGGTCAGCCTGCTGTTGCATACAGGAAGGGAGCAGCTGCGACTGAATGAGCCAGCAATATTTTTCCAGTGAAATATTTCTGCGCATTGCTTTCGTTTACATATCACGAGGTAATCGTGCAACATTGGTCGCGTCATATCGCGGTCAAGGGCCCGGAGATGCATGTATGGCAACAGAGGATACCGCAGTATTCTTAAGTGACTACTCAGTGTTGATGATACACAAAAACAGCCTTCACAATGACGCCCTCTTAAGGAGAATCAAAAATATTCGTAGCTATTACAGCACTCCCTGTACTCAAAAAAGAAAAAAAAAAAAAAAAAGAATGACAGGCACGTTAATCGGAACGAGCCTGCACTCGTAATTATTCGGCACGTTAACAAAATGATGGAATGCGCATTGGTATCAAAGTAAAACAGGTTAAAAGCTTTAGCCACCGTGAGTGACGGTTTTCGAGTCGAGACTATTCTATGTCTCAGCCGAAGCGAGTTTTAAGTAGCCATCCACCAGTTTATCGCATACCTATTAGTAACGCTGTACCTATGCATTCTATGAACAGGGCTTCCCGGCCAACACAGGGGGTAAAAGTGCCTATTCAGAGTGATTGGTTCACTGACTTGATGGATTCGGCATTGGTACTCGCATGGTCAGCAGCTCACAGCTGCCATTCTCCATCATCCGGGATTTCAGGACATTTCAAATTTTAACAATAATACTTTAACTTGTACCCGCCTCACACGGAGTGAGCAAAAGCCACTAATGGCGGCTTGACTGACCTGGGCTCGCTCGTAGCGCTTCGGGTAGCGCTTCGGGTACTGTGGAGTCTTTGGCTCACCGACAAATCGGGCCTCAGTGTAGTGGATTGCGCCAGTCCTGCTAGGACAGATTGTTGTTCAAACCATGTGGCACATGTTAGCGCTGCACTAAGTATAGAGGTGAGCGGGGATAAGGTGTACCTGCACTAAGTATGTTCACCTTTTTTCCCTCGCTGGCCACCTATTCACACTTTGACAAGCTTACAGACGCCTCTCAAACAACTTCCATTAATGAGACTCTCTCTTCGAAAAACGTAGCCGTGTACTAACTTGTCTGTGAAAAGCAGCTGAAGACAATCATGAAGGAGCAGTACTTGACCAGCCTCCTTTTTCTTGTAATACAAAAGCACCTATGTGAACAATATGCCACAGAACCACAAGGTGACTCTGATTCCCGTACTAAATTTAAAGCATGGAACGAATTAAGTCAAAATGTAGGAATTTCGTAAAGCCCTAAAACGACGACACTATAGCGGGAGAAATAGGAGAGCGAGAGAGGGGAAAGAGAAGAATCCTGCCTTCGAAAGTGGACATTGATCCGGGTACAGGTGCACTGTGGGAAAAAAGCCTCATGACGTCAGCGCTGCTACACCCATGTCACATCCGGAAACGGGGCCGGTGTCAAATCGATCGTGCCGCCTCAACGTCCCATTCCGGCCTGCTCCGTGCTCTGGTGCCGCAGCGGACTTCCCCCCACGAGAGACAACGTGTAGCACGAATGCTTGAGGGGTGTAGGTTATCGCGATGCCCGTCCAGTGCTGTATCGCTGTTAATCGATTGGAGATGAAATACATTATAGCGTTTTTCGTTTTCGGGTATTATCAATTTTAAAATCCGGGGGCTAAAAGTCAGGTGCGATTTTTTTTTCAGAGAATTCGGGGTGAAATCGGGTGCTTGACCGGTTTCAAGCATACGATCGGGGAGGCTTCGGTTGAAACACTTTCCTGCTAGAAACACAGACTGACACACTGATCGGTTCATAATATCACAACATAGCAATTCTTGTGAGTTTGTTCACAGAGGTACTTACACAGGGAGTAATTAATCGTTCATTCGAGACCTCTTTGGATGGCGGGCAATGTGGCACGGGACAGGAATTTGCCCAGGCCATCCAGGTAAGAATCGGGTTTAACCCGAAAACGAAGAACCCTAATATATATGCCGTGAGGCAGTTGAAAGACTGCGATTGACTAATTGACTAATGGCGGTTGGGGTGAATATCTATCGATCTATATATATGTAAGAACTGTGGACTAGAGGGTCGGATGGGCGCGTAAATATATAGGCAAATAGAAAAATGAAGCGCGGACAGCGGTAGCCGTACGATTAATAATAATAATAATAATAATACAAAAGCATTTACTAGGGGGATATACGAGCGTTGATCAAAAAGCTGCCGGACTAACCCTATAAAAATGCAGCCAGATCATTTATTCAAATTCCTGCCCTGTCCCCTTCAAAGCAGTCTCCTTGGGCACCCACACGCCGCTGCCGTTGTCGGAACGCTTGTTGGGGGTCTCGTTCTTCAAACTGTTGAAGCACCTTCAACAATTTAACCTGGATCATCTGGACGTCGTTCAGTCGGCGGCCCACCAGCCGCGACTTCAGCTTAGGGATCAGGAAGAAGCCGTGGCGGATACGGGGGATGGGGAGCGACCATCATGCCGTTACATGCAAAGGAACTCCCGTGTTTTCAGTGACGGGTGTGAGGTAGCATTGTCGTGGTGAAGCGCACAATTTCGTTCACGTCACAGTTCTGGACTTTTTCGCCTAACGTCCTCCCTCGGGAGACTCAGAATGTTGCAGTTCACCTCAGAGTTCACAGTGTGGCCAGCAGGGACAAATTCTTGGTGCACAATACCGCGAATGTCGAAGAAAACGACCAGTACGCTTTTCTTTACACTTTTGACCTGTGCCGCCTCCTTTGGTCTTGGAGATCGTGGGATTGTCCACTGCGACGATTGCCGTTTAGTCCCAGGGTCGTACTTGTGTACCCAACTCTCGTCACCAGTGATGATCCTTGACATGAAGTCTGAGTCATCCCGTGCCTACTGAAGAAGGTCTTGGCAGACTTCGATTCGGTGCTGCTTTTGTTCGGTGGAAAGAAGTCTGGGAACGAACTTGGCAGCCACGCAACGCGCGTTCAGATTGCACGCGAGGATCTCCTGCGCGGTTCCGAGCGACAAATCAGGCATGTCAGCTACTTCTCTCATCGTGACCCAGCGATCCTCATGCACTAGACCCTTGATTTTCTCCAGAGTTTCCGCCGTGCTGTTTGTGGATATCTTCCTGACCGTTCATCGTCGCCCAGTGAAGCCCTGCCACTTCTAAAACGTGCGTGTCACTCAAAACACGTTGTCCGGCTCAGTGATTCATCGCCACAGGCCTGCCGAATGATCTCTAACGTCTCCGTTGCAGATTTCTCAAGCTTGACACAAAACTTGACGTTTGCTCTCTGTTCATGTTTGATGTTCATGACGAAATCGCAAACGGGGTTCTGCCTGTGACCAGAAAATTACTCATAACTCGATCCCAGAGTAGATCAAGTGACACCACGCTGACTGGTCAGGGCCCCCATCTCCCAGATGGAGTCATTGCACCCTTGTGCTGCTCTCTGTCGGGCCAGGAATAAGATCAGTCCGGGAACTTTTTGATCAAACTATGTTTAGTCCTGACAGAGACGGCGCTGCCGTCGAGACGTCGACTCTCAAGTCTTACAATCTGCCCCTAATAAACGTCTTTCCTATTACTCCCACGCTATTGCTGTCCGCGCTTCTATTTTTCTATTTGCCTATATACTTACGCGTTCCTCCGACCCTCTCATCCACGGTTCTTACATATATATACGTATATACAGTATATATACTTTCGCAGTTAGCTGGGGCACCCTGTATAGGAAAATTATGGGAAGGCTGTCAGAAATGTAGCACGCCGCCCGGGTTCTTATGGAGGCGTCACATTCGGTACAGTTGCGCCATGAAGTCAGAGAGTAATAAAAGTCGTTCCGGGAAAGAAAGGTCAGGCCCAGGGATGACGTCATGTTCCTTGACGTCTGTCCAATCTTCCCAAAGCAAGTTTTCAACGTCCGCATCGTGGCGCCCCTGTCTCTACTTACACCGTCACCACAATCAACTGGCAGACAGCTCAGTGCTAAATTCAGAGAACAAAGAATGTTGTAACGGGAAGATGCACTCTTTCCCTGCCCATGGGCCATGTCGAACTCTGGGTTGAACCCCCCTCCTGATAAAGCAGAGATAGGAGGAAATATTTTGTAAGCAGTGGGAGAGCAGAGTAAAGGAAACCGGCGGGTCGTACGAATAAGCGATTCAGAGTCCATCACAATCCTTAGCGCGAAAGAGAATGAGTGGAGTTGCGAGTGGAGTGGCATAAACACTGTTAATTCGTTTCAACAAGGCAGAAGTAGTAGTAGTAGTACCGCAAAAAATGTGCATGACCTTAGCGTGCATGTAGTAGCGCTTAAAGCAGAGTTTGCTTACCTTACGCAGCGGGAACATTCGACGTCACCGAAGAAGCAGAAAAAAAAGGACACTTACTCCAGCGAGTACAGAACACACATTCACAGAGTGCGAAAGGATATGGCCACTCGATGAAGAACTTCGTGTGTCGCCGAATGAAGTTATCCTCCGAGAAGAGGAATAGGGACGACGGTCCCTTCGCTCCTGGTTCGGCTGCTTTACGCCGAGCCATGGCGTCACTCCTCAGGCCAGCTCCAGAGCTGACTCCGTAGCCTCCGAACGTACCAGAGCCATAGCCATAGACACCGCCACCCGGGGAATCTGTACCCCGAAAGCCCCGACGCTCACCGCCAGAGGCTTCCGCCGACGACAACGCAGACAACCTGAAAATGGACATGACACCGATGAGTACCTGAGCGGAGTGCAAAACGAAAGAACGATCCTTGGCCACAGGAGTTACTTTTGCAACTCTGGATACTACACCTTGCTGTATAGAGTTCGTTCCCCTCGGTGATTTAAAACGTTTATATGCTCGTGAACCATACTCAGTACTCATTTGAATGCAAGGAATAGCACTTTCAGAAAGGCCTTTAACTCTGCGACCCGCTGTAATCGAAAAGGCTTCAAGGTTTGAGCAACGAAACGTTTCCATTTTCGAACTATGTGACGTCGATTTTAAAACTTGAATGTCTCTAGCAGTCGCTGTGCACAAGTAAGACCTCAAGCAAGACATACTGCATTACGTCTGATTCGAATGCATCTACATCGTGGATCATTTGAATATATGAGGCAACGGGAGGGACGAAGAAAAAAGGAGCACTGCGTAGGGAGTCTTCCATTTCTGGAATGATGGTGGTACCCGCGCTTTTAGCGTTCGGAATATTCTGGTGGAAGGCAAAGGGAACACTTCTTGGTTTGGACGTTTTTAATTCTTTCCTGCTTCATGGAATAACACAAAGCATTGTGCGATTTTGAATTTCGCTTTGTAGAGCGGAAAAGAAGGAACAGTACAGCTACGAATGTAGGGTAAGCCGTTTTCTTTGTCTGACAGGAGCCCCTATTTTTCCACGACGGGTCATGTATCTTCACATCTAACACAGGACATAGGGGAGACAACAGAACAGGACACACACAAGACGCTGTGTTCTGCCAGCAGACTATGCTATATATCTATGCTTCTGAGAGGCGTTACCATCTCCCCTCCCCACATATATTTTGTGAAGCGCTTGGCCCCCTTGACCATCACATTCAAGGTTCAAGACATGGTCAAGCAAATGCATAAATGTGCTGAAGTATGTCTGAGGCGGAGTCCAGAACGTACTTGCCAATTCGAAGAGGGAATCTTTTTCGAAAGAGAAAGGCTCACAGCAGTGTTTCTGTAACTGAAGGAGTAGCGTAGGAAGTTTTGTATGTCAGTGGCAGGAGCAGTGGCGCGACAACTTGGACAAGCGTGAGAGCCAGGTTCTTTTCCCCCTCGCCCCAGCGGCGTCATGCACAAATCGATAAGCTCATCTACAGACTGGTAGAGCGCGAACCCCACTGCGGCATATATTACACCAGGCTTCAACACACACGAAAATCGATACCTGGGCTTTTTTCTTCTCCGTTTTATCTTTGTTTAGGCGGCAGCGCTGATCTGATTACTTTCTAAGTATCAGGGTTAGATACTTTATTGAGTGTTGTATGCTATCCGTATACACATACGGTAGTAACATAATAAAACTTGCTGTTGGAAGTGTTGCTGGTATTGTTATTGCTAGCAGTATTGACATTACTAGGCCAACAACGCGGATAGTAGAGAAGGTTTTGTCGCGGGCCGAATTCGAAGACAAAGACGAAAGCATACTCCCTAGAAATCGCCCATACAACACAGTAGTGGGTTGCATTCGAACTCACCGCCTCCCAGTTTTGACTTGATGCCAGGACTTCACGAGGAGTGAGCACTCAGCCCACTCATTCAACTGGTGCTCTCGGCACATGGTCAGTGAATAATGTATGTCTGAACGCACGGACACGGGAAAAATTGTGTATCCTACTGCAGTACATATCTCGAAAGATGACGCTGTCTAGGCACTTGTGCCTGAGTTCGAACAGGCGTCGCTCGATGCATATTGTACACTAATTATTCCCGGAACTTTGTTGGCGTCGTAGATTGACGTCGTGGAAACCCAGTGACGGCACCCAATGGCGCAGCGGCGCAACTCCCAACTGTTCGAAGTACAAATTTCGTGTAACGCCGCATGACAAGCTGCCACCGATGCATCGCATCCACAGTGGCTGTCTAGAACCGTTTACACCCAAGCGCATAGTCTGGCGGCTCAGGCGGTAAACAAAGCAAAAGGCGAAGCAGGTGGGCTGAATCACGACAGTAACGACCAGCTGCGCCCCCCCCCTTTTTTTTTTTACTCCCCTGCAGGAGAGGAATCGCAAGATTTACGATCAACTTCCCTCGCAGGTATACTACACAACACGTGTGATGAGCACGGCCCGGAGTTGCTTATTTTCTCAGAGGGGGGCTCGCAGGAATGTTGCGGAAAATAAGCGGATTTTTCGTTACTGGCACAAGGTGCACGTTTGGGTGCGTGTATTGGCAGGAACGAAGCTGGTTAGGTGGTCCCAGTATGTGGTGGGATTCCAAACGCACACCTTATGGTTCGGAACTCTGCCGTCCGATGAGAAATATTACTCGTTCGAGCTTGAGGACCGCGCTGCGCTCTTCAAGCTGTGTAGAGAGGGCTATAAATGTCTCGTGTTGCTTGCGATACGATTGTCTGAAATATCCAGTTCATGGGCTTAGGATTTCCCAGCAACATCTTCGCCGAAGCGGACATGTGGAAAATTGTAGACTGAGCGCAGATGTCTAGTCTCGTACACCTCTGCTCATGTCCGCTGCTTGAGTCTTCGCCCAAGCGTAAAACATAGTTTGTCCAAGCGCGAAATATACGAAGCTCGAAGCAGATGGTGTTCGCCTTCCTTCTGTATCCGGTATATATGGTTACCTCTGAGAACACCAGCGGAGTGGCCGAGTGGGCTAAATGCTCGCTCCCTGGCAGTTGCCGTGCATATGCCAAAGACTGGGAGCAGTGAACGACATTACTACCACCTCCGCTGAGAGTGGCTAACGCTTGATCACATTTGAAAAGCCGAGGTATTGATGACAAACTTACAACGCTCCTGTAACGAACCTTGGTCTAATACGTCCTTAATTTAATTTTCTACATCATTATCACCGTCGCCATTTTCATCATCCTTAGCACATCAGACGTGGATGTTAGTGACTGACAGTCCACGTAAGATTACGTAACACGATTTGTCAGACCTTGTAAAGAGTTTGTTTATGTTTCTACATTATAACATCGCTCTGATTATCAGCGTGCTAGTTGAGATAATATTATTTTTTTTCTGTATCTTATCTTCTCAGACAATAATGGGTGACATACCATGACGCCCGGTCTAGTGCCATTTCAGAAGCATATAAGTACTGTAGTAAATGCCATTATAGTGAGTACTGAGCGCTGGTAATTTAGCAGCACACTTCACGCGGTATCAAAGAGGAGTGACGAAAGCTTGGAGGCTGCCTGGGCACTGGCATGCAGCGCTCCGTTTACGGAAGCTGATAAAATGGTTTGAGTTCTTTACGAAGTCAATGGAATGCCAGCGAACAAGGCAAAGTGACAGAACAAAAAACTTATGTAATTTTGGCATAGAATGACAACCGCAATGTGCGTGTTGGATCTCAGTGGAAGGTTGAGGACCACCTTTCATTTCTTTTGATATTGGCCCGTGTAGGATAAGTGAGTCGTCATAAGTTGTGTTACATTGACTAAGACTTCGGCTGGTAGTAAGCTTGCAAAACTTGTTTGACCGATTAGATCATCCGAGCACGATGCTATGTCACACTGGCTTAAGCTGCAGACAGAAAATACCATGTAGCGCTCTGTCGCGCTCCCACGAGTATCGATTCGCAACATGATCCATTTGACGTTTCACTCTGTTACACGCCGTTTTGAATTGCGTCATTTCTCAACATACAAATTTATACCACGACGTAGCGCACGGAGAGTGAACCGGAGCCTCTTACAC
>JARGYV010100775.1:0-12118 GCA_029532675.1 Ornithodoros moubata | reverse complement strand
GTTGTTATCTGGTTTCTAGAGTAATGGTACTACACGTGTAAAGGGGCCTACCTCCAGAGTAGGTAGCTCCCTTACCTGATGACAATACACACCATCCGACAGACCAGACATGTCATCTACAGGGATATTTCGTTGTTCTTCCTCACTTGTTGGTGCCATCTCGTCTGCCATAGTCTGCTCCCTTCGTCAGAGGGAGTACACCAGGCGATTCATTTCTAAGAGACACTTTCATCCTGTTATTTTCGGTGAGGCCGTTAGGTCGTCCTCACTAAGAACGAATGGAGCCATAGCTCCGATAACCTCCTCCATACTTTGCTCTCCACTCTGTTCCGTGTCCCAGCATGCTCTCACTTTTACGTTAGTGCAGGGTTTAAGCACATGACCTAACCCGCACATGACCCGCATTGGCCTAACTCGAACCCATCACTACTGATCCGTTATGCAGAGGGCGCACCTGTGCCTCTTCAACAGCGGCAGCCTCTCCTTCGTCCATCATATACTCTGCATTATAATCTTGGCGCGGAGCTGCAACAACAACAACAACAACAACATAAATACAGTGATTATGTTTGGGGCTATTCACCACTTTGCCACAGAAGCATAAGACTTACGGCACAAATCTGCCTCATGCCCAAACTGACGACATACACCGCCGGTTGTGAACCGCTGAAGGTGAACATCACGCAGGACCTCGCGAAAATGTGTGAAGTCTGTCACGAGGATAAATGGCAAAGATAAAACGGGGATATTCCTGTTCAGTTTTCAGAGCAAGGGCTCAATCTGAATAGGGCGAAGCTTTTTGGAGCGTGACTTTAGCTTCTGAAGCTCGTCATTCGTAACTACTGGAGATTATGATCCATACTTGTAACGTAATGTTGAAAAGAAATTCAGAAGCTGCACTGAAGATGGCACAAAAAGCAATGTTGGAAGTGCAGTATGTGAAACAGATATCTGCGTGAAGGCCGACAATGCTTGCGCAGTGTAAGGATAAAGCTAAGCACTTGCGACAACTAGGCCACTGACTCTAGACCATTTTCAGTACTTCTCGCAGGAAACGCAGCTACGCACATAAGCAGAAGGCGCAGAAGAAGAAACGCCCGAATTCGGTGGACCTCGCAAATAGTACACAGAAATGGCAGCAATTTAGGAGTAGATTTCCGCTGCCCGATGGGACTTCTCTTTTGGTCTGGATCTTTTACTCTCGCGTGGTTCACAATGTCTCGCTGACACAATGTACCACAGGACGCAACGTCGATTTAGGCCATGGCGTGTGACTAGAATAATGTCACTGCTGCGCCCATTTACTTATTTTCGAGGAGTCTAAATGTCATTTGCCGGGAATACCTTGCACTTACTGCGACGAGTACAGAAGAGAACGCGAAATGTGACATGGCTGTGTTCGAAAAGGACTCCCATACATATAGGGGTAATGGTGCACGTTTGTAGACGTATCATACGCGTCCAAGAAAATAAGCGCATACGACATTATTATTATTATTATTTTTTGTCATCGTCCCGTCGTTCCAATTATTATCACATATTTTTCCCTGGAAATAATATTGTACACAGTATGAGTAATCCAGAATTATTTTATCGTTTACGAACGTGCCGAAAAGGCGATATCTCTACTGCGCTTATTCACACATTTACTTTGCATCTCCGAGTTAAATAACATGTGGTCCTTTATTTACGATCACCCGTGTTATGCTCACACGTTTATGTTTGTTTTTTTCATTTTTTGCGATATATATATTAGTATACCTTGAAGTGTATTATGCTTTTAGTGACGAAAGAGAGGCAATTTGATCCCTATTAGTGTACTCTTCTATAAAATTTATATTATTTCTCTTATTTTTCTCTTTTTGAACATGTGATATTTTTGGTTTTTTTAATATATAAAAATAAGAACAGTATTGGGTGGTGATGATGAAGTGAAATGAAAAGTACTCAACGGCTTTTTTCGCAAGAACGTCTTAAAACCAACCACTTCAAAGGGCAGGCAGGATGGCAACGTCCTCCACAGAAACGTGACCTACGGCGTCAAACTGACACGACATGGCCTACGCGGCCTTAGTGCACAAGAACCCTGTAGCTCCTGTGTCCCTCTGAAAGCCTATAGCTTAGATGTATTAAGTACCAAATGTATTCCTCTAATGCCCATTACTTTTTTAGTAATCGAATTTCAAGGATAGCCTCGTAACAGTAGGAAGGCGCAAGCGTTCACCAGGCAACACTCGGCAACGCGCATGACCGCCTGGTGAGAACTACAGTGAAATTGAAATGACCCGGGGTCCTGTGATACATGCCCAGACAACCACGAATGTCCACTAGATATCCAAATTTTGTCCGAACGTCAACGTCCCAGTTGGGATATCTCTATAACATACATACAACATTAGAAAATGGATATCCTTTTACAGATATCCCAGCAATGTCCCACAAACTGTGAAAAGAAATATCTCCTTATGGTCCGTTTCATAACGTCTTACAGAAGTCACATCTGGGTTGTGATCTGGATATGGTGCGACTTGCAACCGACGTATTTGTAATGAAGGCAATGTTATTGTCAAGTATAAAAGTAAAGTGAGTGAAAAACACGTGACTATCTTACCGTTCGATTCGGAAGGAAATAAATTTATTTCACCCATCTTCCGCCCCTCACACCCGACAATGCTTCTGTGCACACCTTCACACATGCTTGTCATCGTGGAGGTGGCCCCATAATGAACTGGCAAGTGACAATTAATCAGTGAAGTATCTGAGTAGGTAGCTCCCTTACCTGATGACAATACACACTGGGTTACGGGCTCGGCTGGGCTGCCTTCGGGTGGAGTTGTTATCTGGTTTCTAGAGTAATGGTTGGACTTTCGGACTTTGGACCTTCGGACTGACCCATCTCACAGTTGGCAATACAAGTAGACTAATGGTACTACACATGTAAAGGCGCCTACCTCCAGAGTAGGTAGCTCCCCTATCTGATGACAATACACACTCTGGGTTACGGTGTGTGCTGCGGTGACGAATAACATTCATGATTAATAATTAATTAACCCTTTGGGGCTGACCCATCTTACAGCTTGCAACACAAATGGTCTTCAGCCTTCTAAATCTGACACATATTACAATTTACAATGTAATACTTATAATACACACGTAATATTATCAGATATTTAGTAGGCATTTTCACGTTTATTTCTTTTATTAATTCGCATCAGTACCTTTTACTAGTATATTTAAAATGCATGTAAATTTAGTAGAGTACATGATTATTCATATTAATTAATAATTATATTTAATAGCCATTTCCATATTTGCTAGACTATAAACACTTCTGCGGGTTACTCACATCACCATAGAAGTCGCCACTCATAAACGAACAAAAATCACGATGGAAGAAATATATAAATAATCAAGAAAATTCTCTCGAGTGCGCATTTTGAAAAACCCAACGGAAATATAGAAAGAAGCTATATTTAATTTACGTGCCCAATATCCACGGTTGGACATACTGTGGATGTGTATAGGACGTGCAAAACTGTTGATTCCGAGAAGTTGTTGATCCCGCAGCGATGTTGTCGAAGATGCATAGTTGCAGCATCCCGGAACATCGCAGTGTACACCGACATCCTTAAAAATCAGATGAGAGCGAAGCTCTCCGAAAAGAACGCAAGAAATGTACTGTTTTTTGATCACAACTAACAGTGACTATTATACGTAGCCGACGACGATAAAGGAGGGAGAAGTGGACAAAGGGCGCGGGTGACAACCGAGGTGACTGTTTTTCGAAAGTGTGGTATGCAAGGCGCTCAACAGTAGCCATTATTTTTGAGGTGGGGCTTAATAGCAATATGCAAATCGTTTTAAATGTTACCTGTAATACCACGTTGCCACATGATATCTGTCCGCCAATCCTGGAGGCGAAAGTTTCGTCATTTTAGGCGTTTTGAGGCGGTGAAATCTGCTGAAATCTCATTTTTAAAGTTAATTTGTGTAAAAATATTAGAGATTTGGAGCTCACACGTTGTGTGAGTAATCACAGAGGCGCGTACTACATACCCTAATATAACAACATAGGGTTTGTTCTCCTTACTGTTCCTTTAACACAGCCGTCCGTACCCGACGAGCCCCTAGAAAGGGCCATCCTGAGACGGCTGGCTATGCATCCCTCATTGCAGCGTGACGTCATAGACACGTGACACTACGCGTTGCTAGCAAATGTCACACTACAACGATCTTTACGTCATAGATGCGTAAAATGGGGGACACGTTTTTAGCAAGAAATGGCGCGTTCATAGCAACATCACACTACGACGAACGTAGCAAACAAGTCGCGACAAATATGGTCCACACATATACGCCATTCGCTTCTAAATCCTGCAGAAATAGACGACGCACGCCCCGGGCACATAAAAAAAAAATACTTAATCGAGTGCTGAGCTGAATGGTAAGTTATAACATACGCTGGTTGCCTGCAAGGAGCACGTCAGCAATGATAATCCTGAGTAACGGGAAAACACAAAGGTGTAGAAGGTGAAAACACACTCCCAAATGACGCCAGAACGCTGACCACAACCTCATCATAGAGAAGAATGACAACGTGGAAAGCTGTCCTTGTTGCATGATACGGTCTCAGTCACGGAATGCTGTCGTTACCAGAATAGTCGCTGAACGGCTTTGAGAAACTACTTTGACTTCCGCGTCGAAATCGCCAGTCAGAAGATCCACCGAGTCAAAAGATCCACCGAGTCAGAAGGTCCACCGGTGGACGTTTTGACTCAATGGACCTTTCGACTTCTTGGATATTTGACTCGTTTCAGCGTACGACCTGGCTGCACAGTGCAGATTCTGCGCTACAGGGACATTATTATGACGTTGTACGGGGTCCCACCACTCTTGCATGCAACGAACATAATTGAACGAGTGACCATCATTGACGTGAGCAATATTCCCCAATGCCAGCAATGTAACCCTCGACGCGAACAGACATCATTGAATTCTCGTTCTGTTCCTCCGGATAAATGGGATATCCCACATATTCTGTCTGAATGGCTGTTGGATCATTTGACTCCATTTGGAGGTTTTGACGCCTTGGTTATTTTGGCATGCCCTTCACGTGATATTTTAGACCTTTTTAATCGTTGAATGTTGTGACTATAAGCGTGTGTCGGACATGCTCTTGCATTCTTTGAGCAGACGAGTTCAGGCTCGCTGTGAGCACGCTTCTATTGGCGCGACGTTGATGAAGTTTTGATACTGGTTTCCAGTTTCCAGAGAGCGGGAGTTTTGGCATACTCTCAACATATGATGTCTCCGTTGACTGCATATCTTACGGCATCGCACAAGAACTACTGAAGTTCGCGGTGGGGTGTCAGATACCTTGTTAGTGACCAGGCAATGGAATAAAAACCACCAGTTTTGGAGTCGACCGGAAGCAATGCGTTCGTCCCTTTAAAAATAACACAGGATAGCATGGCCAACAGACAGGCCAGCGCCATTAAGCGGGTGTCGCTGGGTTTTCCACAGGTTGCCTGCGCACACTCGTCACCTCACGCTAGCGTGCCGTCACGTCCCGCGTGCATATCATCTGTTGTGATAGCTTCTCCACCTATCTAGTCGATACCTGATCACACTGGTGGTGCACATAACGTTAGAAAGTGGAACATGCGTCCATATTAGGGAGGTATGACGTACAGCCGTCGTGAGGTGGTGATTATGCGCGAAGCAAGCGGCTTATCCCAGCGGCACCCGCTTCGTGGCGCTGATATGTCTGTTGCCCACGCGCTCTCGTGTTACTCTTAAGTGTGCATAGGTCAATACAACGTGACAGTCATTGAATACCAGCAGCTCGTCGAGGATCTCACGCCTCAACTAAGATGAAAAGTCTGAGCATGTAATTTATGGAGCGCACGTCATACAGCACAACTGTGAAAAAGTTTTCCCAAAGATTCAGTCAAAAATTGCGCTAGAACGTTCCAATAAAAGACTTATGTGCCCGCGGGGTATGTTGCCAACAGAACGACGCTTGACAGAAGGCGGAGGCGCATTTACTCTCGTCGTTACAGCGTTTAAATATTAATATTATTCAGAGAAACCTCTACATAGGACAACAGCGAAACCCACAAACTGCATGAAAATGGCGTGCAGTCTGTAATGCAGTTTTTTGAAACGCGCATAAGTAGCTCAGACTGGTATTTTGCTCTCCATCGTAGTAGCAGTGTGCGTATGGAATAGCGAGTGGAGAGCGCCCTTGGTTCATTAATTTGCAATCACGAAAACGTTTGAGTTCTTTGCATAGCTGCTCGTGTCGATAACTTCAGACAGAGACATATTTCATACATCTCGTACTATATAAGTATGAGTAATGTTTCTAGTACACATAAGTACTAAAACATACGCACGATTGGAAGACCTCTCATGGAATATGTTCTAGCCATAGCAAGAACGTGCTCTGCACAAAGATGTTTAAGCACAGCCGCAGAAAAACTTCTTGATCGCTGATCTGTGATGTACAAAAATATGATTGGCGCAACATTCCACCCCATTGTGGTCGCATTATGAAAAAAAAAAAAAGCCGGTATATGAAAGTGTTCTGTAAGGCATGATTCGCCTTCCCTCGGACAGTAGTAGTTAAGTGCCTGGTAGTAGTGCGAGCCAACCTTTCCAGGTTTTTGCTCTCTCTCCTACCGCCACCCACAACAATGTTAAATTATGACGAAGAAATTAGATTTTGCGTGGTCGATACGTGGAAACTCTTCGACGCCTTCAATCTGAGTTGGCAGCAAAGTACAAGTGACCGTTTAGTGTGCGGAGAATCCTGGGACCGTGAAACCCGAGCTGTAAGCAGGGAGCGTTCAATGCCTTGATTACGTTCCCTAAGGGCATATGGAGGTGGTCTTTTATAGGTGTTGGACTGAGCCCTTCTGGTAGCGTTGTGCCTGAGTTTATTTCTTTTTATTTTTGCTTATTTCTTGCTTACCATTATTAGTATATCCTTTTTTATCAGTTTATTTTCTTTTTGAACCACCATCATCACTGAAATCAACTTCTTCTCCAGTGCATATCCGTAAAAGACTTCTTTGAATTTTTTGCGTTCTAATGAAGAAATCTTCAAGATGTTGGTTCTAACGTCAGTCCCAGTCGGTAGATTCAACCGTTTATGAAATCCAGTTTTTCGCCTGTTGAAGACCTAGCTTCATACTTTCTCATTTACGGCATAACAAAAGTCGAAAGCTTTTCTTTGTCTTTCTGTTTTTTCACGTTCCAGCGAGTGCTTCTACTTCAACCTTGGAAGCTCTTAATTGGGTCAATGGAATTTACTCGGGTTTCAACGTACCGCCATTCCACATTTCGTGACATCATAACATGCCGACATCGCCATATTGATGCTGCCGCTTTTCGGTTTCCTTCCCCTGGTACTTTTGAAAAGACATACTTTGCTGAGTCATTACTAAACAGTGTGCCGCGCAAGACGTGGCTTTCCTTTTTGCCTAAACCATTATATGTGGACACAAATGCGGATGCAGTTTCCCCGTTGGCCTAATTACTTAGCAGATGGGAAGGAGAAGAAACTTCATCATCTCTGTTTACTGGTTCATAAGCGAATGGCCGCATCAGTAATTTTGTTACTTTCTTGTTTCCTCACAGACTCGTTCCCAGTACAGACATCCCAAACCGCCTTTCACGCTCCTCTGAAATTAGTGTTGTGTGCCTTTTCCTTAATCCCTTAATTTTCTTTTATCCCAAACAAATCAACCTTATTAACCTTTTCATGTATTAAGTTCCTATTTGAGACTCCTCTGAACACCAGGTGAAGCTCTAAAATTTGGTCACGTCGTTCTCTTTCAGAAAATAACCTGAATCTTTCGAATGGCCTGCTTAATGATGGCCTGCTGTGAATAAGGTGAATGATATAATGAAAAAACAGGACAACGTGAAGCCAAATATACTTTGCGTCATTTTTATTATTTTTTTTTTTTTTCATTGACCTGAAATAGCATACCTCACTACCCGATTCATAGCTAAGGATATACTGCAAGTTTTACTGAGTTGTAACACGCAGGTTGCTTACTATTCTATCACAATTTAAACCTTTATGCAATGTACAATTTCGACAAACATAGCACGTAAACCTGAGCCTTTCAAAGCTTGGTTCTGTCAACATCCCGCTCTGTCCGGACTATGGCGCTAAAGAGAATGTGGAACTCCTGGGTTGCCACTTTTAAACGAACGAGTGGCGCATACTGGAATCCCGACTCGCCACATTCAGGCACTGCTCACTTCGTTTAAGGTCCCTCCTCGGTCCATGGAACTTTACCACTCAATGCAGGACGGTCTCATGTCATATCGCGACAGTCTTCAAAACCACCGACTTGCATGGATTGCTGTTGCCCCACAGGTCCTCGACCATATCCACACTTTCTCTTCCATCACGACTGACACTATCACTAACACACTCATCATCTTATAATAATTACCATAACCATGTGCTGAAAAAAATGAAATGCTTCCCCGCATCATTGCCATAAAATAATTATTGTGTAATGTAAAAAAGAGAAAAAACAAAAGTTTAATGACCCCCAGTGCTTGGTGTTGGCGACTCTCAGTGAGCCTAGTACCTTTCCCACCCCAAAACGTCAACACGCTCAGACGTATAGAGTCGCTGTCGATGCAGCATGCAGCTCGAGCTTTGCATAACATGTTCTGTATGATCTATACGGGTTCACATGCTTAGCAATTTAGAGAGCTCGCCTTCCCTGGTGGATATAACGATCTTGCTTCTATGGGAACACGCCACAGAAAGGTGAAGGGAGCATCTGAAGGCTCAACGAGCAACATTACTAGTCATCATGTTTTGTCTGAGCTCTCTGAAATCATAACAGGCAGGCGAGCAATTCTAATGTATAATTCCTTAGTTACTATGGCGACTCGACCGCGCGAGGTAGGAGAGTGGTATGCAGAATGCAGCTTTCTGAAAGTCGATGGCATGCCCCCGATAATTTTCTTGATGACGAGAGGACCTTCCAAAGTGCCTTACGATATTCTTCGTGGTGCGGATATCTAACCAGCATCTCCACAAGATGTGAAGTACACCCTAGGAGCTCGTTTTTTTTATCAGCACGTTAAACTTGAGATAAGAACTAATGAAGAGACGAGTCGTTGCGTATTTCTTGTTCAATTCTTCTTCTTATCAGCTTCAATACAGTGTCATCCACGTCATGTTTGATGTACCGAAATTAGCAAACTTAGCAAGCTTTCATTTAATTATATTATTTATTTGTTTAGTTATTTTTCATTTCCACATGCACGTACTTGCTTCCAACTATGCAATCGACGAGATAGCAGACCTCCTCGATGGCTTCGTGTTTGCCAGTCACATCTCGTTAACCATGCCCGTGAAATACAACTTATGGACCCCTCCAGCTAGATGACGTCACCGCGCTGAGGGAGAGCAGCCACCTAACAGCCTAAGGCAGCAATCCTATCACACTGCAGTCACGCTCAGCTAAACATGAGTGGATCCAAGATCTGTGGAAGACGGGCAGTGATTTGGACATCCCGGAGGGCCCACAGCAGGCGAGGCAAAGACATGTCTGGAACTGTGATGATGTCGTCCTTGCTAAAAGCAATGTGGTTTACATCTGATCTGGTTTCTCAAGGAAGGAATAACTTTCTTTTTCGTAGGGTTATCAGTGATCACATACAATCTTAATTTTTTATTCATACATAGTCCACACGATATTTCCCTGCATTGGCATTCATAATAGGTGCTTTAATGCACCTCTTTATTGTTTTTACTGCGTCTTCACCACACCGCAAAACAGCTCTTATAAGTGAAGAGCCCACCGCCGCTCCTGCCTCTAGCCCATGACCAATTCTAAACACCCCTGCAAACATGAGACAAGCAGGAGATGTCACATAACTTAAGCATCATCACCAGTATTTTTGCCACGTGGAATGTAGGTTTTCCATATTAGTAGGCTCCGTATTAGTTTTGGGGTATGAAGTGAAGGGGAAGAAGAAAGGCGAGCTCCGCCCTCTCTCTCTTTTNNNTTTTTTTTTTTTTTTTTTTCGGGCATCAGAAGCGAACGGCAGATTTACTGAGGGGTATAAAGGAATTCCCGCATGGCGTACAGCCTTCTCTCTTCAGCAGGTCATCAGCATTTTTAATACGTGTGGCATCACGCAGCTGAAAGCATCGTAATACGTGCCTCGGGAGGATTTTGAGAAGCTTTCACATTTTTCTGTCTCGTGTTTACTTCACGTGCAAGGCACTACTGTCCCCGTCTTTTTGTTTTCTTTTTCAAATTTTGTCTATGCCTAACAGGATCCACATGTTTTTTTATCTGGAATTGCTTACGCGGGCGATGTTTCTATAGCGTGCCACTAGCACGTGAGCACGACGTGTTTTTTGGTACTCGCGCTTGCGGTTGTTCTTCCTCGTACATTTTATGTTTGACAATCATGCCATAAAAGAGGTCCTGGCGAGCGTAGTAAAACAGAAACAGCGTATGTGTTGCACTCTATGAACTGCTTTAAAAGTGGTTTCGCATATTAGATAGATAGGTCACAAATATTAGGAAAGCCACTCTGTGTGTGGTCCAGAAAGGTTATCTGTCTCATGTCTTCCCGTTTTATCTTTTTTTTTTTTTGCCACGTAAACCTTTTATGAACGCACCTGCGAAGCCTGCGCATGTCATCACACCTTCGGCTGTTTTTCTCCCATCACGAACCGAAAAACTCTTAAAGTACTTCTGTGCCAATAGGAAGAATGCAGTGAGAGCACAGACTTGAAACAGCCGCCGTGAAAACAAGAAAAAAAGTAACTGCACCAGTCCACACCGACTGTAAGAAACAATGGGATTCCAGCATCCGTCTGCAGCAATCACTGACCTCTACTCGACTGGCAGCCAACGTGTCCTTACAAAACGCAGCGCAGCCACAAAGTTTGTAACTGAAAATTCCATTACTGACACATGTTAGGTGTAGAGAATGAATGGCCCAAACGCGTAAAAGTTCTGCGAAATGGGAACTGCTGACCCTAGCAGCAGGCACAGTTTTGTTGTGGAAGCCACGTGCCCAGGGCTGTGTCTAATCAGGTGGAACATCCGTACTTGGAAGTTTGGTTAACGGCTCGTAATGAAGAGATCGGGCGAATGCGCGGTTGAGAACGTGGAGGTGAGTGATTGCTACACACGAACGACACGCGCTGTTTATCGAAGTACCTAGACTTCCTCTCTCTGTCTGTACGTCTCTAGGACGCCCACTCATTATCGGAATTATTTTTCTATCTCTTCGCCATAACTTCAGTTTTATTTTCAGTAAAATGAATGCTCTGCTACACAAGTTGATGCCACCTACGCCCCATGTGACTATACTTGGCGATATCAACGTAGGTCCATTAAAGCAGAACTAATGGCTATTATTGATTTGATATTTTCGTGGCGTAAATTTAATTAAATATATGACAGCTCTCCATATGCGAGTTTCATCTCAACCATTTATATCAGGTTTATACGACACCGTATACAAGCACCCGAGGTAGAATTGTTTAAAATTCTGTGTTGAAAGTCTACTGGCTCGGTAATAATTGCCAGCATTGCACGTCCTTTCAGCAATCAAAGGCAGAAATCTTACTCGCAGTTGAGACTGAACGATCCAAAGCGGCCTCGAAAGTGCAAAGAATAAGAAAGGAACAGGGAATGTCTCGTCTGCCTCAGTATCGTCCCCTCGTCATAGACTGATAACTGGAGAGGAAAACCGTGTCGATATCAAACAGGCACCAATTGGCTGCCGCGAAAGGCCATCCATGATGACAATCACCAGACTTCCAACTTCTAATGCTGGCAGTTCGGCATTCTATTTCATTTCTGCATTAAACTGAAAAAGCGTTGAAGGAATATGCATGTGCCTATTTCGTAGGTTTTACAAAGTTGATTAGCTTTCCCTACGTGGTCAAGAGGCTTCTGCAATATTCTTAAAAGCTGCAATTATTCGTGGTTGTCTGATTGCTTATTTCGTCGGGCAATATACAAAGGGTGAACGTGGTATTTTGAGAGCCGCCAGAACATTAGTTCTTTTCATTTTTAATAAAATCTGCCAACAAAATACACGCACAAAA
>JARGYV010100762.1:0-91209 GCA_029532675.1 Ornithodoros moubata | reverse complement strand
AAAAAAAAAACAGTCTAGAAGAAGAAACAGCCACAGTTTCTTACTGACCATAGTTACACTCTTTCTCCCTCTCATTTTTTTCTTCTCTTCTTTTCTTGTTACGTTGCAGGTCGACACCGACGCGGATCATTGCTGCCGTATGGTGGTTCTTCTCCTTCGTAATAATATCTTCGTACACAGCAAACCTTGCGTCATTTCTCACACGAGAAAGGATGCGATCTCCAATCCAGAGCGCGGAAGATCTCTCAAAGCAGTCGGAAATTCGCTACGGATGCGTCAGATCTGGTTCTACAGAGGCGTTTTTCAGGGTACGGAAGCCAACGTCCATCTTCNCCCCTTTGCAAAATACAGGAAGATTAAGTGACCTCTCGTGAGCTGCGGGGATTTGACGCTTATCTCGCTTTACCCGGAAGGAAAAGCGCTTTTGTTCTCCGTCGTAATCTTCAGTTCTTCTGCTATGGAAGCTATCCAATCAACCCTGCCGCGTCTGATATGCGACTTTTTTTACATGCCAGGAGTCAAAGTTTGAAACGTATGAGAAGATTTGGCAGGCCATGTCCGGTACGGAACCTCCAGTGCTCACGGAGTCGAACGAGGAAGGCATCAAACGTGTGCGGGAAGGGAATTATGCATTCTTCATGGAATCTACTACAGTGGAATATATAGTGGAAAGAGACTGCACGCTCACACAGATCGGAGGTTTACTCGACTCAAAGAGTTATGGGATAGCCATGCCTTCAGGTATGTGACAGATCCTCTAACTAGGATTCGTGCTTAGTGTAACAGGAAGGAGTTCGTTCATACCATTTCCACGATTCCTGAGATGAATGATATCACTTTGAATAGCGATTTGTTTCCACCCTGGTGTGGGGGGGAATTGTGTATTTGAAAAACAAAGGAAGAGATTAAGTTGTCGGTGAAGGATTTCGAGGCGTTTCATATACACCCCTGTTTCGCCAACAGATTGACCATCAACACTCGTTCCTCTCTTGAATGTAGGCTCGTCGCATCACGTCCTTATACCGGAGATGAGGTACAGAGACGACGTTAAGCCAATAGGAAACAAGTGGCACCTGAGAACGAATTGTTGAAGTTGACATATAGTGATAAGGAAAACTGAACAGAAAGATATTTTCCAATCCCTCTCCTACAGGCGGAGAGAAGAGCTATAGAGTCGCAGAATATTACAAGTTTTTTCTCTTGTATTATTTACTTTGTCATATCTAATCGTAAAGCTTGTTGCTGACTGCACGCCTTATGTTTCAATACTTGCGCAATTTGAGGGATATAATGCAACCGTGTCGCATCTGCACTGAAAGGTGACGCTTCATTCGCTTGAACCTCTGGCACCATTAAAACGGAAGCAGAGTATCTTCAGATTAATGACAGGAATGCATAACTTATAGATATTCCTCGTGTAGATATAGATACTTTACGGGAGATTAATATGACAGCAGTACCGATCACGCAGTAAATATATGAAGTAATTGACTTCCCCATGTTGTGTGGGATTCTAAAATGGACTTAAAGCTCCAAGGCACGTAGATACGGCATATGAAATTGTGAAATACGGTTGCGTTTTGTAGCTCTTAAACAAACCTCAAAGCTTTCACTGGGGTCCCGTCCACTGGGCCTGACGACTGGAGGCCTGAACCGCCTATGAATTTTCGATTGCGACGGTGCGGCGTGCATCCTCTGACTGCGAGCAGGCTCGTGAAAATTACATCGTTCGGACTTCCTACTCGAAAGGACCGCTTCATGTCACGCGGCAGAGGATTCCTCAATTCTTTACGTCCCGAGGTAATCTGTATGCAGAATTCCGATGTGCAATGCCTTAGCGAAGAATGCGATGCTTGCTCGCTCAAAGTAAAAAAAAAAAAAATACATGGAATATAAAATGAAAGTTTAATCGATGAAATGAAAGCTGATGTGGTATGTCATCTGAGCGTGGCATGTCAACAGATCTCGTGATTAAACAACAGTTGTTTCCTCACTCCCTGGTCAAAGCTGACTTAACTGGCGACCTTGTAGGTAGGCAACACAAAGATCCCCCAAGAACTGTGCGCGCCAATAATATGTCTCACCGACATATCCTTCCTGATGAATACTTACGACAACAGAAGGCGGAGAGAATTGGGGGTATCCCAAGCAACTGTATTATAGCTAGTACATGTCCACAAAACGTACCTTTTCTGGCATTCAGTCATCCACAGGATATTGAGAAATGCCCTTTTCTTGTTCGGTGGATGTGCTGTAAAGGTGACTATTCACACGAAATAGACGTCTACAATGTTCGATATCTGAGCACACATTCATTTCACATCCTACAGACATTTAACCTTTTACATTCTCGCGTATACAGTAATCGCGTTGATTGCAAGCAATACCCCCTCGTCAACAACTCAACGAGTGCATCGTATAGGCATCCAAAGCCTGACCTTTTGAACGATGGCTGAATAGCTGTCTCCCAAAGACCTTCGATTTTCGTATCTATGTGACCGTCCTCTGGGAATTTCCGTGGTTGTCTGATAAGGCCGTTGGATGACTTCCATCAGTCTCGCACATGCCGTTTCGTCATTCTTTCATGCTTGCAAATTGAAAACAGAAAATGAATGCGCACCTTGCAGGTTCTCCATATCGGACCCACATTTCGTCAGCAATACTCCAGCTCCAGGAGGAAGGTACCCTACAAGTTTTAAAAGACCGGTGGTGGAAGGTAGACAAGAGTAAACGCTGCGCTGACCGCAAAGACCAGACAAAACCTGGTGGAACTAGCGAGCTTGGATTGGCAAAAGTCGGAGGTGTTTTTGTGATACTCCTAGCTGGCCTTGGGCTGGCTTGCATTATCGTTTTTGGGGAGTTCATCTGTAAAACCCGTTCCACGGAGCATCGTTCAAACGTAAGTTGGTCAAACCATTAGCATTATGTGCATTTAATAGGCAGTTTTTCGACCGCACGTCAGCATACGAACTGAAAGTCGAAATGTCATAGGTGTCGATAACGGCAAACCCAAATTTGATTTGAACATAACACATTCTTTAAAAGTTTTTCGCACGTGTGAGTGATCGCATACTCGTAAAACTGATGATGATGCTTTTGCAGCTTTCTGTAACAAACTTCTAAACTGTACTATTAGAAGCGTAGTGTGCGCTCCTCTCCGCTGAGGCTTACTTTACTTCCCCTCTCTCTCTTTTTTTTTCAGTTATGCAATATCTATTCTAGGTCTCAAGAAATGACGGTTGTACAGGTGCATAAATTCTGAGCGTTGTATTTGCCGAGTCGTTTATAATGATCATAGGTACTCAGAGAACGACTCTGACGCAAAACAAAAAATAGCAATAAAAACCATTCAATTTAAAATAAATCAACAAACATGTGAACAGCGATAGTGATCATGAGACACAAATGGAACTTAACTAGCTTAAAACTTTCTACTTCTGTCTTTCGTTACAATTACTCTGGTACGTCGAAATAAAATGTTTCATTAAGGACTGTAGTTCAAGTTCGTGTGCCTACATACTTGCAGCTCGAAGAACAGGTCACGTGACACGCAGACTGATACTGAAGGTAAGCACGAGTTCCGGATACTTTTATTCCCGTTCGTTTACGTGAATACGAACCAAGCGTATCGAGTCGAGTTCAACCTTGACTCACATCGACACACTAGCGTCTACAAGAAGCATTGAGTTTGGCGCGAATCTTGTGCCACGCCGTGGTGCATGTAGGAGGTGGTTGCCGACTTCCAGCGATCCCGTTGCTTCCGTTTGTTTTGCATGCTCAGCATATCGACACCTGTTGTGAGGTACGCTCTTGTCATCTTCAAATATACAGAGTTCAGTTCTTCTACTGTCGGCATGGGGCTATCCTTACATAATTTCGTTTGGTTTGACTCAGTGCTTCGAAGTTCTACGATATCAACGGCAGCACCATAAAGTATACAGGCACTCTACACCAAAGCTGACAAAAGCTCTTTTCAAAGTGCACTTGATTCCTTTGCCACTTCCTATCAAGGAGCGCCCAGATATTAAATTCGGTTATCACTCTCATAAATGGTTGGGTTTCCTCCCGAGAGAATACGACGCGAGCGTATACATTTGCCTGTGCCGGATTTTCCTTTTTTTTTTTTTATGACGTGCGGTGACGAAGAACTGAGAAAATCACGGCTGTCCCACCTCCCGCGCAATCGTCGTCTTTTCTTTCTGTCCTTTGAATGTGACTGAATGCGACAACTCGACTCGACACGCTTACGTCGCATTCATGTAAAGGTCATCGGTTCTGGATCCCCCTGGCATCCATTGTACCGCCGCTGCTAATCGAACTTCCCTTCTCTTCCCAGGACCTGCGTCTAGGTCGGACCGACCTACATCTGGGATACAAGGCTCAGAGCCCCTGGCAGGTGATGCCTGAAAGCCACACGTTAGCTCTGGTAAGGCAAGGCACAAGATAACGATACTTGTCTTCCATCCCAGTGCAGTTGTGCTAAACGAAGGCGCTCATTTCGCTCACAGCAAAGAGGCGCTCTAATTAGGTAGCGGCAGATTAGATTATGCATGATAAATTCACCTTGCCTACTAGAAGGCTCGTGTCCGTGCTCTGTTTGCTCCCGTTAACCACATTAGGTTGCGTCAGTAGAAAAATTCCTTCCTTCGCTTTTACTGCGGAACGAACAAAACAAACTGCAGAGCTGGAGAATTTCTATGACTTGCTTAATCTTAGACTTGCTATTTTGTCCGCTATCTTTATTTATCAATTTTTTAATTTACGTATTTATTTATTTTCAGGCTAATGTATGGAAGTATCACCAACACACTTGGCAACAGTTGCGTTTCGACGACATAACTGCGAAGGACATCGTAGAACAGCCTGTGTTCGCGTAGAGATCCCGAGAAACGGTGTCGACATCACTGTTTGTGTACCGCCAATAGGTGTTCACATGCTGTTATATTTTCACACTTGGATCTCAACGAATGATGTATGTTGTAAAAACAAAACAGAGAGACAACATAAGAAACAACGTCTTCCATCTCTAAGACGAGAAAGAATGGAAATAAATGACGTTGCGCTAACATTCATGTGAGAGTACTCATGCGCTATTCTCTTCTTCGAAATCAAATGATGCAAGGAAGGAAAAAAAGTCACCGATATGGGCCTTCTGACGGTCACCCGACGCATCCACACAAGAGATTCCAACGTACATTTTATGCTGTTACAGAAGCCCATGAAAAGGTTTGATATATGAGGGACTGGGCAGAGCTCGAAGAAATTGATTTTATCAGACCGTATAGGACCAGACCGTGCACAGTGTACGTAATATATACAGCCTGTTTACTCCCTTCTCGCCTGTGCGCCCTGAGCGTCGTAAAAAGTCGATAGTTTTTGGTGATCGTCGAAGTGACGTAATTGAATGATACAAATCTGAGAACTACGCCGTTCAAACACCTTTTGCTGTTGTAGACAAAATTCCTGATACATATCCGCAGCATTCCAGGTGAATGCCTGTGACCGCTGCTTTCCATGTAACGTTGCTGATGTGTTAGGAGTCCTGGATGTGTAGATTTATTCTGTGTTCTGGTTACAACATGGTTTAGAGAATGTGGTGGGGACCATTTCTGAGGACACAAAATAGCAAATTTAGCATGAACCATAGGACTCTAGCATCACTTCTTTCCCAATCGCGTAACAAACAGAAACTACAAGATGTGGTATTTGTGGGATGCGAAACGTAACACGTGATAACCTGTCTGCACCAATCACGATGCTTACCGGCGAACGACCGCGACTGCACTGAGGAAAATGGCTGTGTGAATCCAGTCTTAGGGATAGCTTGTCAAGGTAGGCCTTTTTCTTTTTCCTCAGGTCGGATATGGTGATAGTGACAAGTGGTGACGATAAAGCCGTGAATTTATGGAAGAACCTGTGAAACGAAGAGTAAAAGAGGAGCAAAGTTAAAGAAGAATGTAGACGTGCAAGTCCATATCGCCAGGCAAAACGTGGATCAACATTTAATGCGTTGTTATTAAACACAGAGCGGTGTCAGTGGTGATCGTATGGTGGTGCCGGTGAAGATGGCTGTTAGACAGTGGGACGATTGACAACGGTCGGTTGGCAATTGGCGATCGTGTCTTTTGTCACAGTTATCCACTTTTTTTCTATGAAATGCAGATTTTGGCGCTTTGTGGAGTGCTTCGCAAGGTAAACAGCATTCGAGACACTCGCTGCTCTCACAAAACTTCCGTATAATGAAAGGGCTGATAACTACAGACACGATATCACTTCACTATTTGAATTCATGCGCGAATGAACTTACAGAGCGATGATCATCATTACAACCAAACGAGCTGAAAGGTCGTTTATTTGTAATTACCGCCTGTAAGGCGCTTATCCAGCTTTTACTTTAATGCTAAGAAAAGAAACGCAATACGAATATCTAAGCGAAAAACAAACATGGACTTCCAGCAGAGAACACGCAAAATGAGATGGTGCATTTCAAATTTAGTCAAGTATTTATTCAACACGTGCTGATTTGCTCGCACAGAACAGTCCATCGAAAGAAACGTGTTACAAATCATGGTCGGAATTGGCTCCTGCCACAATTCATCTCTGCGAAAGCCTTCTCGTTTTGCTCCAGAACGATGGCGAGTAGTTTATTCCAGCCGCATACAGCCAATGGCGTCATCATCTTCTCACCCAGAATCTGGCGGAAATAGTCCTTCATGACGTCTGTTAGCCAGACAAAGTGTTCGGTTCTTACGCCTTTGCGACGGGCGTGGCTCAAGCCATTCTTGTGTATCAGTATTCCCAACACATGTTCATTATCTATATTGTCGATTACACCTGTCAAAAAGTAGAAAACTGCCACAGCATGAGCGGTTAGTCGGGCATTAGTAGCCAGCTGCTCCAGAGATAGCCCATTAAAGTCACGGAACAAGTCCTTGCACTCTGGGTACTTGGCGAAGAATTCCAAAAACAGACCCACACCATTCGAAACGTAGCCTTCGCTTATCTTCGTCCAACACGATCTTATCGCTGCCTTCTCACTGGCTGTTAATACACCAGAGGGGTCGGGCACTTCCTGCGCCGTGTCACGACGGTCTTTGCTGCCAGATTTTCCCATTTGCGGTTGTTAAAAAGTTCTAGTTCGTCTTCGAGCCACGGGGTAACCAGCTATCCAATGCTAGCAGAAGATTCGAATGTGAGTTTGAGTCCAAAAGTTGATCCATCTTTAAAGTTGCAGAAACTGTACACCCTGTATATGTGAAGTCGCATGGCGTTAAACATCATCATAGTATAGACAACGGAATGTTCTTACCAGTAGGACTAAGACCCAGTCACGGTGAGTTGCTTTCTTCTTTCTCTACTTCTCGATGACTACGATCCGGGACATATCTTCCTCACATTCTTTGTCCTGATCTAGGCGTATGGTTGATAAAAATAATTAATGCAACACAGAAACAAACATATATATATAAAAAACAGATATATATGTAGTTTATTAACAGTGCTTCGATTTAAAGGGCGAAAGTAGTAAACAACTTTGTCACGCCGTTTTGACAGTTGATATTTTTGTGATTCAGAGTGAAAGCGAGAATGACATCCTGAATGATCAAGAAATTATGTATCACGTTGAAACAAAATGCCCGAGAGTTAAGGCAGCACATTCGCGAAGCCATTCATCATGTAAATCAAGAACACTTCACGTGCTCCGTGAAGCGTTCTTGATTGACATGATGAATTTGATATGAATTGACATTTTTAAAGCTGAGTCGCTTTGTCTGTAATTTTTCTCTGTGCCCTTTCAATTAATACTCGATGTGACAGGTAGCTACTACAGGTCAGACCAGGTCAGAGAACGGTGATGGAATAATTTAATATGCAGCGTGCGCTTGAGGAGACGACGGTGGGTGGTGATGCTTCTCCATTTCATTTCACTGTTTTAGCAAGCTCAAGTTGTAAGCAAGGGAAGACTTCTTCTCACCCACAAGGTAACACCTTTATTATTATTTTATTTCAAGAAACCTGTTTGTCTTGTTGCTAAATATCTTGCTACATGCCAATCACGTTTCACAATTATAATAGCTACGAAGTCGAATTACGTACACCGGTAAGCTATTCTAAGACAATAGGCTATATCTTTTCTCAATGCTGCTTTTGGCACTCTTGAGAGCAGCCTACGTGAAAGCCTTCTTGTTTTAGTTTAGAATTATGGCAAGCAATTTTTCCCATCCACAAACAGCGAAATCTTTTTCTGTCCTAGCTGCTGCTGGAAATAGTCATTGATAACATTCGTCATGCGAACGAATTGTTCGGTGTTTACGCCTTCGTGATAAGCGTGACTCAACCCGTTCTTCCGTGTCAGGGTTTCTAGCAGCCTCTTCCCAAGCGGCACAGTGTACTGAAAGTCGGGTGCAATAGGGGCGGTCGTCATGTGTCTTATCTGCTTATCACTGCCTGTCTGACATAACGCAAGCCGCAAAAGCAATCTTGATCAACCCGTCCACCCCTAATGCACCTGACTTTCAGTACATTGTGCTACTAGGGACGTGCCGCGAACTTAAAAAGCAACCTTGATGCATCCGTCCACCCCTATTGCACCCGAGTTTCAGTACATTGTGCCGCTTGGGTTGTCACCGACGTTGTCAATTATCGCAGACACAAAGTAGAAGACAGCCAGGGCGTGTGCAGTTACCCGCGCGTCACCAGCCAGTTCTTCCGTGACATCACTTTAAAATCGCGAAATATGTCTTTGTGCTCTGAATACTTGGGGAAGAACTCCAAAAAGGACGCACACAGTTCGAAACGTAGTTTTCGGATACTTTGCTCCAACATGCTTTTACGCCCGCCCTCTCCTGGGCCGTGAACTCACTACTGTGTTCATCGTCATAATTACTCTTACTCGCCTTGACTAATGAGCCTTCGCTGCATGACTTACCCATCAGCATACACTAGTATTTCTGAGAGATGAAACGGCGCGTGTCAGAGCTTTCATATTCGGTGTAGTGACCGCTGCTTTACTTGAGCACAGACTTCACTTACCATGCGGTCGGCGGTCGTATGCTGACAGACTCTTTTAATCAATATGCCAGAAGATGATTATGATAAGGTTCAACAAGGTAAACGAGAAGTGAACTTCGGTAGACGGGGATGAGTACGGTCAGAACGTCAGAAACATAGACTGTTGTGGTGGTGCCTGGAATAAACGGCACTTAGCTGTTATTTACGCACGAAACCCATGAAGATGATAACAGTTATGAAGCCTATAGCAATGTGCTCGCTGACCAACGTGCGGAATTATACGGCATGCATTTGAGAAATCGGCACCTAAAACACGCATTGAAAAAATACCACTGATGAGTGTTTCTACCCCCTATCAATGCACAACCTTGGCCTCCTTCCCGTTCTCGTCGTCGACACCGTTTTCTCTTTAGATACTTTCGCTCGGGTCATACTAGTGGTTTCTGGACAAACTGACGTTGTAGCGGACAAGATGTACTCTTGCGTGCTGCCGACAGGCATCCCGCATTACGCCAGGAATGTACGCTCATGTGCTTCTCACAAGAGCCCGGTGGGTAAAGCAGATTGACGCCGACTTACCGAAAAAACAGACATAAAAAAAGGTGCGGCCCCTTCCTCCAGAGACGTTGTATTTGTCAATACGCATTAGTGCGCTGTCTCGAGGCAGGCTTATGTGATTTCCGGGAAGCTTCAGTCCGTACTCCCGTGTTGGATAGATTCGTTCCTTATCCATTTATGCTTCTGGGACTAGAGAGATACCAATGCCACTCTTCGTTTCCTCCGTATATTGTCCCGCAAGATTAAGAATACTTTTAGACGGACGCTCAATCTGTCCTGCCTGAGTGGGTTCTCCTTCGGCGCACACTCGGTCATTTCAAATAGAGTTGGCGAAGTTTGAGCAAGTTGAAGCAAGAAGATGCAACGGCTGTGGTTTGGTTGTTTTCTATAGTTCAGTTATATCAATTGCTATTGTATTGTAGGAAACACAGGCTCTTCAGAACTGCGCAGCTACATCGCAAATTGCTATGCAGGCAAATAAAGCAATGCTGGTGAATTGTCATCAGCATCAATAATAGATAGCGATGATAAGATAACTATAGAACAGCAGTACTTTTGCATGCATACTTTTAATTACAAGAAAAGCAGTATGAGAACTGATAAGCTCTCAATTTTTGCAAAGCCCTATGGTTAAAAAGTAAACTAGGCATCGGACAGTTGCACACAGAGTCACGTTGAACCATGAAGAGTAGGAGCGGCAAGTTGGCGACTCTCATAAGTTTTAATGAAGGTCTGCATAAAAAAAAAGTACATGCACAATTTACACAATTATAGTTTATATATTTGTTCTGTATTTGTAGTGTTTTGTATTTTTCCTCGTATTGCATA
Source organism: Ornithodoros moubata (assembly GCA_029532675.1). Lineage (NCBI taxonomy): Eukaryota > Metazoa > Arthropoda > Arachnida > Ixodida > Argasidae > Ornithodoros > Ornithodoros moubata. The sequence goes on along the minus strand of JARGYV010100762.1, from coordinate 80,811 downwards.
AGCATTTCGTGCTGTGTTCTGTCTTATTATGTTACCTTTCATTGTCTAGTATAACTTATTTGTGCGTTTGTGCGTGTGCGCGCGCGTGTGGATGTGTGTGATCTGCTTATTCCTCCCGCTCGTGTAACGGTGCTCTGGGAGGCTTTGAGGTATCTTTCATCAGTAAATTAATTTAGCGCAAACGCTCAAAGAAACGGTGAGGGACGTTCCATACTGCCTGGGGACTACGCTCTTAATCATCCTGATGATCTACGCTTCTGACTTAATCTACTGCCAGCGTTGGAAGCCGTCGTGAATCTCGGCACCACCCGGGCTGAATTCCTGCCCTTCCGTCACGACGCACCACGGGGTGCCTGCACTCTTTCGTGTCTCGTTTCTCGCCTTCAGCTGCTGCCTCCTTACATTGCTGGTGCATCTGCCACGTCGCTCACTGATAATGATGAACAGTCTACCTTTGTGTCACAGGAGACGAAAATTGTACCAACACGGGCACCATTGTGGCGCTACACCACGATAACAACCTGGACTGGACATGCCCTTGCGCCGGTGTCAATGCCCCCTTTCACCGATTTGCAAAATCCGTTCAGAAACAGCACTTGGGTCACCAAGGGAATCCGTAAACCGAATGTGCTGTATCTATATGTTCAACGGTGTATGCGCACTTTGAGGATTGCGTTTTATCTGAGCGCGTCTATTTGTGGAATCCTTACAAAGCACGGTGGTGAAACCGATCCCATATAAAGTACGCGTGCGCGGAACGTCAAGTATCCCTAAAGTAAAGTAGCAAATCTTACAGTTTGCAATACAAAGCAGCAAAAGCCACGCCATCTTTGAGCCTCACACAAAAAACGTATTTTATTTTGTGTATTAACAGCCAGGTTTCCTGTTTCGGTAAAATTGTCAATGTGATTTTCAAACGATTTGCAGACGAAGAACGAGAAAGCTTTCTTGCGAAGCATTCTTAGCGAGCAACGTGGCGGCACACCAATGTGACAGCTCTCCAGAATAGTTGAGCCGTACATAGCCCATAGGGCACAGTTTTGAAATCTATGCATGGTCTGTTTTCCTCCACAAACGACGACGCTGACGACCACTTCCTCCTACAGTGAAACGCAGAAACACGCTCGAATGTATTGCAAAACATTTCCACCTTCCTACCTGTATAGATAGCGGGTCGTTAACCTACAAGACCTACAGAGAAGGAAAAGTAAAAGCATCGTTCGGCGTTCCGATTCTACGCACAAGGGATGTCTCTCTTGCAGCGAGTCTGTCGCTAATAGGCGGCCTGCTGAAAGCTCACGAAAATCCTCCACAACAGCCAACTCTGGTTAGGCTAATCCGTGGGGCCAAGCTCTCAGTCCGTCCAATTTAAAAGTGCCGCTCTGAGGACGAAAGGTTGGAACACGGTTTCGAAACATTTGTATTGGGGCTCGGATAAGGACTGGGATAATAGTGCAAGAATAAAAAGTAAGGTGGACAGTTTAGTTAAAGGCAGCTGATGATATCACGGCTGCTACTAAACATTTATTGGCTGTGTTGTTCTGTATTATTGCTGCTCTCAATCATCATCACGACAGCGAAGAATATTTCTTTCTTTTGAGCACATCCTAAGGGCACGCTTTTTTATATAATATACAGACAATATACAGATACAGATACTGTTGACGGATTTATTTAGGTTGTCTTATACGATTCTAGAATTGTTCGCTCGCACATAACTTGAATGTTTTACGAAACTTCTGTGTTTCCAAGCTGCTGCTTTTTTTTTTTTTTTTTTTCACACACGAGTTGCCAACATGATTTTCCTTCCTGACAATGTAACGGCATTGTTTAGCTCATTTAATCAAGTTGTTTATTGTTATTATAATATAATTGCTATTGTCGAGCACTTCTTGAAATATCCCCTCTTCTAAAGGGTCAGTAAATGCTGTCGTAAGAATCGTTGCGACTCTATGCTTTGGTTCCGCGCATAATGACGCAAGAACAATGCCCTTCGGGCGTTTGTGTCCAATGCAATTTATCCAGGAAGCCGAATTTGACGGTTACATAATGCGGGCACTGTAGAGCTTTGTTGTGAACTGGGCCTACTAGCACCGTGACGGCAATTACATCCGGCTAGCAAGTGATCGCCTGTGATTATATAACGATTGTCCACCTGCGAATGAAAGCAATCGCCATTGAACTTTACGCCATTGTAACTCCTTTAACAGACAGGGACTATTCAGGTGCTGCTGCGTAAGAAAGTACTGATGACACATAGCTACGTAAAATGAAAAAAAGTGCTCCGCACAGCTTCAACCTCTACTGTGATTACTAGGCGCCATCTAATTACTGAAAGGTAGCCCAGTCTTTTGTAATTACTCAGACATAAACTTCTGCGGTTCTTTCTCCCTTTAATGGAAGTCACAATAGCAAGTTATTTTCCAAGGTAGAATATTTCTAAAGTTAGAGTAAACGCTGAATTGTGATCAAAGTAGCGATGGATGTTCTTGGGTGGTGTAGCGGTGCTGGTCCTGCTCACGTATTTCTGCCTTTGTAGCTTCCGGTATTCCGCGCTATTGTACGGGTAGCCGTATGTCGTTCTAACATGCTCCGTTAATGAGCGTTTCAGATACAGCTGTAAATTTCCTGGCAATCCAGACGTCGTCAGGGAGACATTAATCTTATCGCAGCCTTTTAACGAGCGATCAAGCAATTAGCTGTGGACAGATATTGCCTGTTCAAAGTGATGACAAACCTCCCTAGAACGCGGAGTGTATGAGGTTTAACACAATAGTACTCCAACATTCCCTAGTTAGATCGATATTTGGGAATGACTTAATAGTTAATAATGAAGCGCTACATCAATTTGAATAGTTACCGAATAACTCATCTGCAGAAAACGCACAAAAATCTCCGCAGTCTGTATGTAGATTTTCGACATGATCAGTTCGAGTCTTTCATTCCTTTCAATCCCCATCTTAAAAGCAAGAAAGATTCTCCTTGGTGCACATCTTCAAGCACGGTTACCAACTATTTAGTAGAGTCTGATAGTGTTCCACTTCTTTTGAGTTCGGTACCAGGCAATGCTATTCAGAAAATATCTTATCTGCATCTCATACGCATCTGAATACGCGCCGTAGCTATATACAACGCTTGCACAAAATCCGGCGCCTCGTGCTAGCTGTATACATAAAGACGACGCACACAAATTGTCAGACAGAAACTTCCGTCGTGTCTGTCTGTAATAATAACGAGGCTGTTCGTTCGAGCGCATTATCCGACGCCATCCACAACGCTGGTTTGTCCTGTTTGTCCACGATACAACGATATAGCCTTTCTTAATTGCTTTCCTTGAGGGAATACCTGTGCAACAATTCCATGGAAAAGAAAAAAAAACGTCTCTCTTTTTCTCTCATCTCTTTCCCTCTCGCTGCTTAGATTCGGATGATAGACGACAGGCGAACTTTTTCTGCGTACGCAGAATGGAGATGTGAAGCCCCATTTCAGGTTAGAGCCAACAGCATCCACCAGAAACAAAAAGAGAGAGAGAGAAACAAAATGTGTTGTTGCTATTCCTCTTTCTTCTCAAGTGTTATCTACTCGTTATGCTTAGTGCATGCGACACAGTTTCTTGTTAGGAGGCACGAAAGTGCAGGCAAAAACAAATACAACGTGTTGCGTAATTAGTCATTTAAATGACTCTGCGTGCACTATACATATTCTCGAATGCACTTTCGTCGGCATGGTAAAAGGACAAACTCTGCACGACAATGGAAAATTTCTCCTTTTCTACGCTTCCCAGTAATTTCAGCGCTACTGCGCCGCACACGCTCGCGAAGGACTTCCAGTACGCTACATTTTATGGTCGTCAGCCTCTCATTTGCGAGCTCCAGTTACAGCTTTGTTCAACTCTTGTCACTTTTCGTATTCAATTTCCCAGCTTCGCTGTCGCGGCCTGCCTTTCTTTCTTTTATCCAGATCCCGTCAGACCGCAGCTGGGAAAGAGAAATGGAACAGTCCGTGCGAAAAAAACATAATATAGCTGTACAAAAGAGAGCTGAGAAAATAATAAGCGGGAATACATGCGTATCAAAACGGAGAAGCAAAAACATTCAAGAAAAAAGAAATAACCTTCGATTTCTCTTTCTTTGGCTTCTCGATGATACATGACTGCGAAAAGCTGAGCAGACGTCGTCGTCTACGGTTGTTCGGTATTAGGAATCTCCGAAACGAAAGAAAAAAACGAAACAAAGTATGTGCAAAAACCAAAACAAAAGAGCAATGCGGTGCTACTCCATGGGAAGTCATATGTACTGTGTTAGTGCTCGTGAATAGCAATCCAATATAGCGAGGCGTGGTTTTAAACTTGACACTTTCTGCAGCAGATACTCATCTCAATGCCGATATGCAGCCGGCGACACTATCGCCCAGATATTTATGGCCGTTGTCAACCCTGGGCGTGGACACGTCACCTACTAAGCTGAAGATGAGGTTCTGGGAGGTACGAGGAAGGGGAGTTGTGTTTCAGGAAAAGGGGACAGGCACTCCTTGCGAAATACGGAAAAATGTTACCCCTTTTTCGGTACACAAGTTTCAAATTCGATATTGTTCGAAGAAAACATTGCTAGGAACCACCCAGTATTGTGAGTACCGTACTCTGAATACCAGCCAGTATTTTGTCTGGACAGGATATATATATAAAAACAAAAAGGTTCAAAAAATGCTGTTTACTTTATTAGACTCATGAAATATTCAGCGACGTAACGTCTTTATTCCCCTCTTCATAATGTGGGACTGTCTCCTGTTTTTGTGCAAGACGACATCCTGATTATTTGACTCCCGACCAACGCACCCTCACCCTCGGCCCCCTCTTTCCATGTGCACGTCCCACATGTTTGCTTTGGTGGGAGTCACCCGATTACTCCCTTTGTATTTGTTCTCTGATATACCCTAGCCTCAAGCTCACATGTTTCATTGATGTCCGTTGGAGACAAGAGCAGCATTGGGGACATAATGCTTACGTCGAGAACAGGCCCACGTTCAATGATGTCCTTTCATGACAAAGGTTAGGTTAGCAGCATTGGAAACATACTGCTCAAGTCGAGATTTCGTGGGCATTATGCTTATGGGCATTAGATGCTTATGGGGACCATCCAATCCAGCATGAACTCGACCGACCAGGAGAGGCAGATTTGTCCGCTAACCACCTCTCCTTTCTTTTTTATGCGGATAGGTATGAAACACAAAATCGCATATGACTTTGCGACTCGATCTTCGTTGGCATTATCTTTCTGAAACAGATGCACGTCCAATGCCATCTACATTATCATATTTTCTTTATCAAATTTCTGATGAATATTAGACGTTTCCAGGGCAGTCTTTGTGCCCGTCCTTGATAGCTCGGACAGCTCCCATTGAAATCTTCAAAATTAACGTCATATACAATCCATCCGAGCCGCTGCTTGCCAGCGAAATTTATCCGCCGAGTCGCAAGCGTCATCTGGAAGACAATAGTTTGAGGAGAACAACACACTAATAGTAGTACAAACTACTAATTCCTTAACAGAGTTCACGCTGCTAACGCCTGGAATATCGTGCAGATACGCCTGGTGTTTGTATGGGAGACTAAACAGTTTTGTACATATTTTGCTCATTTTGTTTTTAATTTCTTTAAAATCTCATCTCTAGACAATTATTTTAATTAAATCTTTACATTCTTTACCTTGTGACGTTTCATATGAGCAAAATATTTGCAGTACTCAGTTAACTTACTTTTTTCAGGATGGTGCTTTCAGTCTCGTATGTACGCCAAATTCCGTCCTCTTTTTCCATATGATAAGTCTTTAAGCCGTCTAGTTGGTGCACAGACTTTGAGCACACCTATCAAAAGAAAATCGGGAGGACAAAATATTACATCCACATGCCGAGAATCTATCAATACTGTTTGCGAAAAAAAAAGCACAGCATGCGTCACAAAAAAAAAAAAAAAAAATCGAAATCTTATTTTCTTGCTCGCCCTCTAAACGTGACGAAAGAACCGTGCGTATAGGTGTAGTAATCACAGGACATATTTGCTCGTCGTCGTGAAGAAGATTCGTACGCTTGACTTGCCTTATAAAAGGGCATCATCTTGCTCGTTGAGCATCGGACGCCTTTGAAACTGGTCGCGTTGGAAGCGACGTCTGCAGGAATCCTGAACTGTCGCACTCCCAGAGACATGGACAGGAAAAATGTTACGCCGCTCTTTTCCGCTCCTTTGATCACATCCACCGCGTCTTGCTTTATGTTCAAACATAAGAAAATAACGGATTTTAACGCAAATTTTGCGAAATTGCGCTTCCAGTTGTTGGTTTAGCCGTTTTTTGTATATTTGTTGTTGTTGTTTTTTTTTTGTTTTTTTGCGCCCCAGATAAAAAAAAAAGGAAGAAAATAATCTGAGAGCCCCAGATATGCCGTTCGGACGTCTACCATAACTGGCCTGTCGGACCCCTTTTCTAGCCGGTCGCATCAGTGTTCGATGACTGATTAACTAAAGTTCGATAATTCACTTTTTAATTACCGAGTTTTAGGAAAGCCTGAAACAGAAGAATTGAAGACCATCGTAGACAAAAGGCTATACCAGCTACTTCTTTAGTGCTGCACACCCTCAACCAAAGCCTCGATGAGGTCATGTCCGTCGGTGTTGCTACAGCCTTTTGCCCCCGAAGGAAAAATGCGAACGTCCCTTCCCGTGCAAGTTCAGCGCTGCGATTCGGTTGCGCCTCATTTGAATCGCAGACAGAAATTTGCTGGTATCGTGGAACACAAACATTTCGACAGAGCTGACAGCTGGAATGGCTTTCGACTACGACGGTCTACAATTTTGTTCTTTCAATTTTTCGTAAGATTTGTTAATTAAAAAGTTAATTATCGGAGTTTAGTTAACTAGTCCTCGAACACTGATGGCTAGGAAAGATGTCCGCTAGGCCAGTGATGTTAGACCACCTCTGGATCTTTTGACGTGCGTCGGAAATCTGTGACACACGGTGCCAGTAGCAATGTTTACCAGCATGTGCAGCATGTACAAGAGGGACTTGCCATTGCCTGCAGAGATTCATCATTCAAGGTCGATGATGCCCAAGCCCCGATGGGTTCCACAAAGCATTGTCCGCTTATTGTTACCGAGGTGTGTGATATCACTATGTATAAGTCCAAGTACCTGTAAGCGATTTTATATGTATTCAGGTGCTTAAGTGTAGTTCCAACTTTCTACAAAACGTTACCTCTCCGTCATATAGCCAGCTATACAGAACTTGGGAAGGAATAGGCTGTCTTTAAATACATGGTGCTTAAAAACGAGGTATTTAAATATAGGCAAAACGAAAGATGACCATATTTTAAATGGTGCTTAAACACAATTTAGAATATAGACACGTAGCCGCCTCTCTGACGTGTTGCGAACCACAAAAGCAACCGTGATCAATCGGTCCACCTCTAATGCACCCGGCTCTGAGTACATTGTGCTGCTTGAGAAGCAATGTCTCATCGCGGAGATAGCTGAGGACAGTGGCTCTGCATGGTATCTCTGGTCACACGCGATTTTCAACATGTGCCCTAGCTTCCCTAATTAAAAAGTTAATGAGTGAATTTTAACTAATTAGAGACTAATTCATGAGCCCTGACTAAAGTCCTAGAGGAACACATTCTTCGTGTAAGCGGTGAACAAGAAGAGACATTTCAAAGATCAGCCCACTGGGACTGGGGCCGAAAGGAGCACAAGACACTCTGCGGGTTGTCGCGCGAACAAACAATTCCTTGCCTTGAGAGGCCAGGAACATAAAAGTAGTGCGAAATATCTCAGCAAGACGGTTAAAAAAATATATTTAGGAAAAACTACTAAAACGCGAGTACACCTCCTGCCATAATACCGAAGGTTTCCGTTCTAACTATGTCATGTGCATAATTTGGCGTGTGATCTATGCACACTTACTTCATTAGGTCATATGAAAGTCGGAGAACATCTCGCCTGGTCTCATTCTTATGTGCTCTAATTGATAATCCAATGAACGTGACAGGGTGCGTCTCCTCTTGGAGAAGCGTCTGCTTGAGGGCCTGAAGATGTAAATAATCATTATACATCACACGTAACGTACTGACTCAGACGTGGGAAGCAACTGGCGACTGTATTAGCTAGATGTCTTCATATTATTATGGTGTTTTAAGAGCAGATGTAGTGCTACCTATAAGTAAGCTGTACGCAAGTTCAACTTGGCCAGAAATACAAAAAAACATAAGTACGATGGCCACTTGTACGTACATTCTATTTTTAGCAGTCATAGACGCATCTTGGTCAAAAAATAAAAGCCTCTCCCGAACAGTATTCAGCTGCGTGCATCCAGATATATTCCTCGTAATTCTAAGCCCTTTGCAACCTGTCCCAAGCTCCTTGCGCACTATAGACTACCCATAGGCTTCTACGTTTGAGATTCCCATCGGTTCATCCCGCACGAGAGACGCAGCCCTGATGTTGGGACTCACTTTCAGACAATCGCGTAGTGTCAGCACTGCTGTAGTGAAGACATCCAAGCTCGTTTCAATATCTACGTATCCATAGCCTGCAACGCCTTCCTTGCTGTACTCTTGCAAGACAGTGGCGGCTTTCGTTCCAGTCAAGAAATCAGTGACGTGACCTACATCATCAAATTTGAATGATATCAAGAATTTGCTTCGGCTCGCGTTCTTTGCCGCACGAAAGAAGTCGGTGAACGATTTCCCTGAAACGCAACAGGAAAAAAAATAAATAAATAAATATGTTTGCCTAAATAGGATGCGTAATAGTGTTTCTACGGTTCACATTAGAACGTATGTTACACATTGTGGCTAGTAAATTTACTTGGTGCTATTGCACTTATTAGTAGAGGCTGCGGGTTTGAACAACACTATGTTAGTCGTGGTGGTATAGAGGTACTACCCCGAGCTTTAATGACTGGTGTGCCACGAGAGTTCGTTCCAAAACAGCACGGTCTTATTAAAAGTTCCTGTCACACTGACCATACAGGAGTGGAAACCAACAACAACAAAAGCGTATTAGAATAATGCATTGTAGAATTGTGTATATGCAGAGTAAATCGAAGCACGCAGTCAGAGCATGTGACGTTGAGCATGTTTTGACGACTATATATCCACGTGTCGTAAGTCAACCATGGCCAATTCATGCGACCACAGTACGACTTACTGTTTGTGGCAGAATGGAGAGAACTGTTCACCAAACGTGCATGGGCGAATATAATGTAGTCGCACAAGCCATCATAAGGCAAAGGAGATCTCATGTTGCGTGCTCCAGTAACACAAGCCAGTGGTGAGAATACTGTAACATAAAGGTCAACATACATGCAATATCAAATTGCATCGTTTCGTGCTTGATAACGCCGGATCCACGCACAGCCGGAATGGCAAAACACGCCGAAAGCAATTCCCCTTGCAGAATGATACCGTTTTTTGCCTGAGAGATTAGTGACTTATTCATGAGTTGCAAACATATGCCAGTTTTCTAACACTTAATTTGCGCGTTGTGCCCAACTGTAATTAAGTATTGTAGAAGCGAACCTCACGTTATGGATCTACCTGGGAAAAGAACGGTATTATCAGCCACAGTAGATATCACGGGCACATGGTACGCTTGTGACATGAAGCCTATGTGATTTGAAGTTCAGATTTAACAAAGCAGTTTGAGCAGCCAGAAGATTGCAACGTTTCAATTAACACCCTAAAGAAGAAAGAAGAGTTTGTTTATCCTAGAAATGCTATACCTATATTGAGCTATACTTATAAAGAAAAGAATAAAATAGAAAGCTTACGCTTTTTCCTTATCTCGACTGATGGAACACCAATCGCAAAACGAGTAGTAGTTGGAACCCCCGACGTGCTGCTTGATCCGTGACTAGATGTAGGTGATAGGCTCGCTGCTGCTGTTGTAGATGCTGTCCATGACAGGTTCCGTCTTGCTGATATTGTGGATCCAGCCCTTAGCGATGCCGCGGTGACTGTTGACCCCACAGCAGTTAATCTGGAACGGCTGGTTGTTCGGACAGATGTATCTCTTTTTCCCGTTATCCCTATTCCTTTCGTTGTCGAGGTGACCGTGGGAAGAGTAATGCTTTTAGCTGTTGAAGAACTTGCTGCTATTCCAACGAATGATGTATTAATGGAGAACGCTTCCAGGGAAACTTTGGCAGGAACAATTGTATTTGCTTCCCCACCAGTCCAGCCTCGGGCTGTGTCATTCGTTTTTTGTGACACTGTATAAAAAAACGAGGTATCAGTATCACAATGTCACGGAATTCTCGACCGAAAATACTATGCCAATGACCAAATTTCACGTATACAGGACTCCTTTGCTAGAATGGGAAGGTCCCTTGGAGATTGCCTCTATTCGGTGTAATGATACACAGGAATATAGAAAACACGACATTATCTCCGAACTGAGTCAGTATAGTCATTCGGAACTTATATGGTGCCGTTCGTGTGCTGCATATTATTACTGTCACCTCACCGTCTTATATATTGCTGTCTGAGATAACCAAGGACACACATGATGAGCTAATAAGTTGGAAACCTTACCTGAAGGTGAAGTCAAGAATGCTTCGTGGACCTAATATGTAACTATCATAATACGACTGACGCCAGAACCTCTACAAATATTTAAGATAGAAGACTAAAAGAAGACTAGATAGAACATTTAAAGAAAAACACGTACACAGATAATAGCGATCCCGTGTAAAAATCATTACAAAACTTTTCGATTTACAAGAAATGCTTCGTACAGAGAGGTAATACTCTGCTAAACATTTCCATTGCAATGCGTTCATTTGTCCATTTACAGTGCGGTGCAGAATTATATCCGTTTGTGATTAAGAAAGTACCAACAAATACATGTGTCAGTGTGTGTCCTTTATAGAGAAACACTGCTCGGCGAAACTTTCAATTGCTAATCCTACGTTCGCAACCGTTAATTCCTCAAAACTTCTTGTCACTACAGTGAAAGGAGAAAAGAATCCGCCATGTAGTTTCGTGTTGCTGCTGCCAGCCTTAGGTGAGTCAGCGTTAGCCTGAGGTAATCCTCAAGATAAAAACATTTCGAAAATACTAACCTGAAAAAAATTCCGCCGATTCAGACGATGAGGACATTCTTGAGGAAGTCAGTTGCTTGGAATCTTGCTCCTCATCCTTCTGTACTATAGCAAACCGGTGCCCTGCATATATGTTCCGTGTACTGTAGAGGGTGTTGGAAAGGGTACTGGGAGTTCATTGACGGATGTGAGACATTATTAGGTTGTAAATGGCAAACAAAAAAAAAAAGAAAGAAGATAAGTGAGACTGGACAAGGTGGTGGGCAGGACCAAATGTACGGAACTGTAGCTCAGTTTAGCAAAGCAAATACGGATGTTAGTATAAGGTCGGAAAATACCTAATATGTGCTTCTTTCTTGCGTTGTTATAGAAATTTATGCTTTCATGCAGAGTACCATGTGGCTCTTGCAAACATCATCTTTAAGTGGTTATACCTTGCAGTCTGTCGCCGTGAAAAGTTTTAATCTACACCCGGATCGCATCCTTTAATTAAATGAATGAACTCTTTTAGTCAACCTAATGTCACTGCACCAGACACTCAGATGTGTTGAAACAGGGCCTATTGTTTGAGTTGAGTCTATACCTCTATCTTCCGACGCTTAGAAATTGGCCGGTATCTTAAAAGTAAATTTAACGGATGACCGAAAAATGCTCCCACCAGAACCACCAGGATGAAATAATAGCACAAGACCAAGAAGTGCTACGATTCCCATGAGGATGAAGGCTGCAGCTTCAATGGCGTTAGGCCTAAGGTGAAACAGAATTCACATCGTTAACGTACGTTAAGTGACTGTCACACCGATATCATGTAAGCGACTTGGTACTATTGAAGTTACATGAGGATCCAATAACGCGAATAATCGAAAGCACTTAAAACCAGTGAGCATGTACTCATATACACAAAATCTGCTGTTGTATTGCTTGCGAAACCATACTGCAGCCGGTAAAAATGATGAGCTTGTATGCGGCATAGCAGAGATTTGCTCTAGAAACAGTTACGTAAACCAATGATGCTTACCCTTTGGCTCCTGAAATATATGTATCGTAAACGTAACGCAAGAATGCCAGCGTACCACCGCGTTGCAGCATTTGCTCGAGCCCTACTCACCGTCTATTTGATATACTGCAATAGAAACAAGTGAAGCCATGTAGGAGACCAAACTACTTGTGTCATACCAGTACTACTGCAGGGCACCCGTGTATTTTATGTATGCGACCGGCAGCAGTTTCACAAGTTCACCAACAAGACAATGTTAACGGCAATTCTAAAGGACATCAGCAGACAATCAACAATGCTTCGACCATTATATTCAGTGCAAGTGAATGCTTACTTGGGATCACAGGTCCCGCACGCAGTTCATCCGAATCGTCGTCATCTGAAAGATACGCTTTCATGACATTAGACACTGAGGACAGTCGTGAAACCGACCTGGACATACACATTCCTTGTGACTGCTTAGTGAGATGGCCGGGTGGGCAAAGGTAATTAAGATACAAGGGATAAATTTTCGTCCAGTTTTGCTCTGCGAGACATTAACTTATGCAAAAAATACAGATACAATTTGAGGTATATATATAAGAACAAAAGCAGATAATATCGGAGGATTCCAAGTCCAGCATTGTGTAATGGCTTGGTCGAAAAATAATTAAGCATACTCAACTGAATATTGATGTCCATCTGAAAATATCTACGTTCTCGTATCACATTTCTTCCAGAAATATGCTCTAAACAGAATGGAACATACCACAATCATCGCGGGGGTTGCTTCTGCTTCTTTTCATGTCGATACTGCAACGTCGATATCATGACTCGGGAAGAGAAACAACGCTTTAAACCTGTAACTACATGCACTCCTAAGAACTTTCGTTATTATGTCACTGCTTTGTCTGGCGATTTTGCCCAATGCTTAGTGCTCCATCCGTTGACCATCTCTGGCCATCATTGTTTTAAGCCTCAGACTGCACTGTCTCTTACCTTACCTTCTTACCTTTCCCTGATGGTTTCGTCTTCTTCTTCCCCTTCTCCCTCAACCTCCATACCCCTTAGCCAGATAGGCGATAGGCCAGGGTCTCCTGCTCTCTCAAAGCCGTCTCACTGTCATCGATTTTTGAATTCCTCTTTACTTGTTGCGAACAGTAAGGCGAGTAAAAGAATTAAAAGAAAATCTAAAGAAATAATCGTGTAGATTAAATTTGAAGGTGGGAGAGAGTAAGTCAGAAGGGAAGAGAAGAAGACAGCATATGCAGATCGCGTGGGCTGAAGCCTTTTACACTTCAGAGAAGAAAAAGTCACAAAGCCCGTGACCCATAGAACCATCACCATTGCTCTGCCTAAGATCTAAGGCAAACTCTCTGAGGTAGACGACCGAAGGACTTTGGCTTTGCCTGCCATCGGCCGTCCACTGCGAAAATGTAAGTGGCATATATGGCTTCTCGGTCTCCCTAAACGTGTATGGTTTCATGTCAAGAGTTGGTGGAGGGTGAAAGACATTATCGTCGCACGGCCACGAACATGGGTGAACTATTGTGTTAATGCAGAACTCTAAGGGATCATACTAACAAGCTGGTGGACGAAATTAGATGAAGAAAATAGTTAGATGAGTTTTGTCAAACACCTCAGAACAAGAGACGACAGCGACGGTCTGTTACTCTTGGGTATCCTGGATGTCTCTTTTTGAATGAGGAAGCTGTCAGTCTATACACTTTTTTTTTTTTTTCAGTCCTTGTGATGGAGTTCATATACAGTTCGCGCTTGAGTTTTGTTGCGCTTCGAGCCAGGCATATATGTTATATGATTCCATTTTTATCCAGGTTTGACCGGGGTCTGCCGAGATGGAAGGTGCTCTCGGGACTCTTGTTACGAGTAATTTCACTGGCTCTCGTGGTCTTCGCCTGCTTCTTCCCTGTTAGGGTTCTCGCCGGTACGCTGGACTGTCCCTATAAGCTTTTGCTGCAGCTGTTAACCTTCATCGCACGGAGCGATTGTAAGAACACGGACAAAGGCACAACACCAGAAACACGACATAGCTAGAAAAAACGTGTAGATCCTCGTGTTCTGTTGCGTGTCTATTCGTGCTCTTTTCTCTTCCTTAGCGTGAAGAGTGTACCTAAACTCCTATGCGGTTTTGGTGAGCAGTTGCATGATGTGTCGCCAATGTATTTAAAGGATCCGGATGCGACACGAGATCCCTAGTGGATGACGTCCTGCGCTGCTACGGTGTCTTCAAGGGTAAAGTGTTCTACCGCCTCACTGGCGACCAGCACCGTGAAGGGACTTTCCTGAGGGGTTTCAATGCCACCACACACACTCTCGCCCAGATTCCTGAGGAATGCACGTACGTAGAATCTTACTATTCTCGTATTTTAAGCTTGAACTCCCACGCATAAGTGCAGATGTCGAAAGAAGGTGAAAGGGCCAGTGAGTTGGTGGCATATATAGGCTCGTAATGAAGAAAAGCCGAGGTGAAGCAGTAAACCACAGACAGTTACTAGAGCAGCCGTTATAAATAGTAATGACTGTGGGTGATTGCACGTGCCTGTCACGTTCCTCAAAGTCCCGTCGCAAATCCCGTCCCGTCAAGATAAAAACTAAGGCGCCGTCAACATTGTCAGTTATCCGTGCTGATGCATTCAGGAGAAGCTTTACGTTGTGAAAAGGCAAAAAAAAAAAAAAGAAAGTGGAGAGCTGATATAATTTATTTGCGAAAGTGTGAGCTCGCTATAAGTCTAACTGATAGATAACTGATTGAAGGCAGACATATCTAGACAAACAGCTTCGCCGCTGCGCAAAGCAGATGTGTCGATACGTAGGGAATTTCTGACCCCACTGAGCCAGATCCGGGTTAGTTGGAATACTTACTTGTCGGAGGTGACCGCAACAGCGAAAACGGACAAAAAGAAAACTTTAATGACACCGTTGGATTACATCTGAGACAACATAGATAGATCTTAGACCTAATTAAATGAGATAGTTTGCAGTTGTAGTTATCCCGTGATGTCCACTGTTGCTGCAACTTACGCAATTTCCCTATTTCAAGAATACTCGCCGCTGCCGATGGCAAAAATACACGTCCGAATTGCGCAAGGCGCGGACGCGCAGGTCTAGCACCCGTAAGTGAGGAAAGATATTTCTTGTTCGTGCCCGGCATAAAGGAAAGAAACTGCGATGCCCTAAGTGCCTTTCCCAATGCGAGCGAGCGTGCGGGCTCGCGCAAGGGATTGTGGTCAGTTGCCCACGCACGTCGCTGGTAAGCGTAACGTAGGCTGTGAAAAAGCTAGTATGGGAATAGGTGAGAATCACGTGACAGGGCTACTAGATGGGCGTGGCATTGACAGGAGAGACCGCTAGAGGAATCCCACGTTCTACGGTGTTTATTAATTGTCATTTCCTTAGTGTCTTTAGGGCCATTGGCAAGCCCGTCACGTGTGGAAACAAAATGGACGTCGTACAGTTACTTTCCATTACTCAGCGCCGACACTCTGAAGTGTAGCATACATGGATGTGACTCGGCTGTATATTATTCGATATAGATAACAACTACGGTCTCGTGGGTAAACAGGATCACATATTTTCCGTGCCATGATGGCATCTCTTATAGTGTCAAATAACCAGGTCCTTCATATATGGCGAAGTGCATTGCGTACAGTGTGACAAGTGGACTGGTGAAGATCTCCCACATCGACATGATAGCACTAACTGAGTGTCAGATGATGTATTGGTGTCGAATATCTGTGGTGGCGTATGCTGCGCTGAGCAGAAGGGCTCTGGTATTCCTTGTGGTGCTCGGCATCACCGATCCAATCCTTCTCTGTGATCATCCTGGCTTATGACCCGGCTTATGCCCAGTAGCACAGTGACATTTAGCTGGTAAAAGTTTATTGTACTACAAGCTGACATTCAGACATGTCATGAGCTTCACTGTGTGCTGTCAGATTGAACAGTTTATGTTGACGCAGGGATTTGCAGAAGTACGGGGACTGCATCGACAGCATTGTGGAGGGTCGCTGCCGCTCGCAGATGACCCTCTTCCAATACAGGGAGGTGCGCACTCTAGCTTCAAATCTGGTGGATCCAATTAATAGCACCTGCAGGGCGTTTCATATTTACAGTGAGTCTTGGAATAATATGTATATCGGATATGACTTTAATTGGAAGGCTCTTCTAGGAAAACATAAGGATACCCACCCAGACCTGCTGGCAGGCGTAAGGCAATGCCTCACTATAGTGGCACAGAAGATTGTCCCATATTTAGACTCTCCAATAAAAGACGTCGTCAGGAAAGCCTGCTGGTGAGTGCCATCAAAATTCTCTAAGACGCAATCTGGTATCCTGAGTGATCCTAACATATGTATGTGAGCAGGGGTGTGGAAGAGTATGCCAAATGCATAGAAAAAAATATGGAGGACGTGGACAGAGAAAACATGACGATAGAAGCTGAAAATATTTTGACCGATTACTCGCAAAAAGTGGTTCAAAACTTGCGCTGGACCTGTTTCGGTAGGTCATTCTAGCCCATACCCTACGTCTCCTCTAATGCGATTTCTTTTCTAGATAATAACTGTGACAATGTGTCATTAACAAAAAAACTGAATCAATGTGATAAGATCAACATTGATGTCTCAAAAAGTCTACATATGACAAATTCCTCTGATCTGGCTCAAGCATGCAGGTATGGCACATGTTTTTTTTCTACAATGCATCCCCCTCTGACTATTCTACCTGTTTTGTAGCTATGTGAAAAAATTCGAGTGGTGTACAAGAAGAGCTCGCATTGACACTGGATGCGACAGTGACCCATCAGTCTTGGCTTCTCCTCAAGTGCAAGGAATTGTGAATAAGGCTTCCGAATACGCATGGGTTTGCGACCAGTCTGGAGGTACGAGACAATCTTCTTTTTGCTTCAGCTTTGCTTGGACATACTTGTGGGCCTTTGTCTCTTGCTTGTGAAGGCTCTTGTCACATGTTTGCTTTCAGACTAATTTTACATGACCTGTTAGTATGGTTTGTGGCTCATTTCTTGCTTTATTCATTCGTGCTTTCAGGCATCTCATGTGAAGAGTCATATCTCAAGGCCAGAATGAAAGATTGCTATGAGCTCTCTATGCCCCAGACATTCCAGTTAGAGCAATCATTTACAGATGCTAGAACACTTCATCGGCACTGCAGGTACAGCAATGCTTTTCGTAAGGTATCAATGATTGAAAGATGAAAGCGGCTTATAGAGCCTTCATTAACACAAGGCTGTCATTCTTGAAGTTAACAGTGCTCAGCCTTTAACAAAAATTTATTTTCCTGTCATCTTATGCAGAGACGTAAGAGCCTTTAAAATGTGCATTGAAGATGTGCTGAGTAAGAAGTGTGAAAACGACCCCCGGGTTTTCCATCATTGGGACGTGTACTATTTTCGAGATCTTATTGGCAAGGGCATGAACTGGACGTGTTTTGGTAAGTGTATGAACCAGAAGGAAATTTTCTCGGGTATATTGTGTTTATTGCATGAGTAAGTTCAAAATTTTCTTCTTTCAGAGTACGATTGCGATGTGAATATAGTGCGCAAAAAGTTGAACAGGTGTGAAAACATGGCTCAAGATATTCAGCAGTACGTTCATACGTCTTCAAAACGTGGTGTGCAATCTATGGCATGCTGGTAAGGCTCTGTTTGCTCTAGTGTCTCCTCTCACAGGGATTTATCTCCTGTTTTAACATAACTAAAAGCTGCTCCACAGTGGTTCAAAAACCGTTACACAGTAAATGAGCATTCTTATAGCGCGTGCAGATTTGACTGACATGAAAACTTCTCTCTAGGTTATCTCGCGCGTACGCAACTTGCGTAGATGACACTCTGAATTCAATGTGTGGTGACCCCGAATCAGTGCTCGCACATCCAATGCTTAATAAACATGGAACAGAAATGAAAAAACAAGTGGATTGGGTTTGTCAAACTGAGAATGGTAGGGACCTGCTGGCCATCATAATGTGACACCAGCTAAGTAACTTGGTCTAACTCCTTTTTGCAGATACCTGGTGTGATGAGAAAGCACTGTTGAAAAATTTATCTGTCTGTGACGGATTTATTGATGTCTTTGTTGCGCCAAACGCAGTCAATGAACTTAATGTTGGTCAACTGAAAACAGCCTGTAGGTAAGAGGTGCAAGTTATGGTTGCTTAGACCCTAAATAAGAGAGAGAAAAATACATAGTATATCTTGGCACATTCTGTTGTGGACTTCCAAATGCTCCTAGACAACTGTCCCAGGCAGTGTCATTTATTTTGCTGTGCAAGCAAGGCTGCAATTTAAAAAATGTGATCTTGTTGTTGCTTTGTAAACATGTGTTGGTCTGCCTGTGCCATTTGTCAGTTAATAATGCATGGGGGCCAGCTGACTTCCTGTTGCCGTGACTGATCATTATCATTAACTGATCAAGATGTTTTGCATTCTTAATTCTCAATACACTTATTTCCTGCAGAGGTGTGAAGCAGTTTCAAAAATGTGTACGAAAAGTTGCAAGTAAGCATTGCATGGATCTAGACAGTTTAGGGTCCTTGGAAACTCAAAAGTACCTCAGGGAGTATTATTACCAGTACAGCTGGACATGCACTGTTGCCGATGGCCTTCCTGAAGGTAATTATTAGAGCCCTGTAAAATCAGTGTTTGCAGCATGGCTCTCCTACTGTAGCAAATAGGTGCAGTGTTGAAAAGTTGCTTGATCGCCTTCCTGAATGTATGGGCTTCTTGAAGAATCGACTGCTTGGTCTTAAGATTGCTTATATTGAAACACATGACTTACCGTTATACAACAGGTAAGATAAACTTTTTTCAGGCCTCTTTTTATTTATAATATTTGCCACATAAACTTAGGTACAGACAAGAGTATGAAATGTGTGTGATGGAAGTGACCAAGGACACATGTGGGCCAAGCGCATATGTCATACCCAACAACCGAGAAGTTTTGAAATACACCCGGGACAACCTGCAGCTCAGTGCATGGCTACGGGAATCTGTTTCCCCGAAAGCCGGTATGAACGAGATGAAGTGTGTGAATATGGCTTCGCACATCTATTGTGATGCTTTGTGATCTTTCTTTTTTTCTCCTTTCTACTTTCTTAAACATGCAGATCCTAGATGCTTTCGAAACTATATTAACAAGAAGCTAGACGAATGTGAAGGCATTATTTTGATTCATATGCACCCACAACTTTCGAAATCCCATTTGCTACAGCTACGAGAAGCTTGCAGGTAACTTGACCATCAAAATTTAATCATTAGTCCTTCTCACGTGTTCTCTCTGGGCAGCTCCTTGGATGACTACGAGTACTGCACAAACCTAAAACTAAATAAAGTGTGTGGCTCACTTCGTAATAATCAAGTAACTGCAGAGGCTCGGTCTAGGATTCAAGAAACAGTGCGCAAGTATTCCTGGGTCTGCAAGGGATCTGAAGAGCCTGCAAGTATGTTGTGCTTTGTGCCAGTAGCACTAAATAAATTCATAGATAATGAAGCAGAAATTTATGATGAATCTTGTGTGGATGATACCATAGACAACACACAACAAACCTCAGCTCGCTGATCACAAACTTCTGCTACTATGTTATAGGAGTGAAGAAATTAAAATTTGCTTCTTTACACTTCATCGTTACACATCTTATATGATGCCTTAAGATTTTGATGGCATGGGTCATGCATAGTCTTATTCTGTCAGCACAAATATAGTGTGACACAGCCTTTCTTACCACCTCAGCAGTTCTTTAGCGCTTCTTTTCGTGCATTAATGCGGAGTGTCACAAATGTACTCTATTCCAGTCAGCAACTGCTCCAAGGAGGCTCTTGCACGGCACATGAAGGAATGCGTTGGCTTCCTTTCGGTATTTCTCATCAACCGTGCTGATGAACTTGGAGCTGGTAACACAACATTGTGCAAGTAAGTTTTGTGCTTCGTGTACCCTATCCAGAAAATGCATACCTCTATAACTCAAAGGTACGTCCGTGGATATCAGAACTGCACAAAAGCAACGTTACGTGATCTCTGTCCGCAACCAGCTGCTCTCGTGAACTACGATGAAGTGAAGCGGTATACATCGGAGCTATATTATCGATATGAGAGTGTCTGTCAAGAAGGTAGGGTTTCTAAGTACCTTAAAGCAGAAAATACTTTGTTGGATCTTGGTCAACGTAGCCGGTTTCATGACTTACGGTCTGATTCTCCTTATGCTTCATCTTAGCACCTCGCTGTGAAGAAGAAGAACTTGTTGCAAATTTGTCCCAGTGTATGGGCTACATCACTGTGAATGTCCTCCCTGACTTAAAAAAGACTGCTGAAAGAAGCAGATTGCATATGGCTTGCAGGTATTTCATTCTTCTTGTCACTTTTTGTTTGCCTGTGGGACTGATCTTCCTTGAAAAGTTTGGATCGTCATAACTTTACACGGTAAGTATTGTCACGTAAAAGATGCATCACGATGTTTACTGAGCTGAGGATGGTGTGTTTTTGATGAGGGTAAATAGCGAATGCTGCAAAATGCAAAGTGCTTGTTCACTGTTCACTGTGACGGTGAACCACTGAGGTCATAATCGTGATGAAGATATTCGGTGGACAAATTGTCAGGTGAGACCCACCTTGGGAATACCAGGGTGGTGAGGAGTAAGCAATCTGATGATGCAGTAAAGAGTGATTGCCACCAAACATCTTCACTAATCCTCTACAAATGAAATTGCTTTTGTACTGTGTGTGACTGCAGGTGCTTTACATATTCAGAATATCCTGTTATGTGTGCAGTAAGTTATCACCCCTGCTGCCCTTTTCTAGTGGTTTGCAAGCATTTCGCCGATGTGTCAGCATGACAGTGCCTGCTCATTGCAAACAATCACCTGTGATGTACACCACAAGTGTCCAATATTACACAAACGAGCTCTACAAAAAGTACATCTGGGCCTGTGAGCCAAACACCAGTGGTAAGCAAGCACCACATATCTTAGGGTAATGGTACTTCGATGCACACTGTCTATGGTCAGGTGCCTCATGCAACGTTCAAGCACTGCGAAAGCGTCTTCCCATGTGCTCAGGATTTATAAACCACAAAGCGGCACTTAATGCAAAGAACTCTGATAAGAGGGCTCTCAAGTCTGCATGCAGGTGAGTTTGAAGAATTTGGTAACAGGATTTTACCAGTACTGCTAGCACTTCTGACAAGAGTTCTGCTCTTCATTATTTATTCTCTACTAGTGCTGTCCTCGATTACCAACGTTGTGTTCAAGGCATTGTGTCAGAAGTCTGTCTGGAGCATGAATATCTGCCAGACTCCAGCGAGATCAAGCATTATGTCCGAGACATGTACCTTAAGTACTACTGGACATGTCAACCAGACTATTCACGTATGAACAAATTGGATGAAGCACACCCAGAAATCGTGTGCAACCCTCCTCCCTCTTTTCATTTCAGGGAGAAAATGCAATGAGGAAAAGCTTAAGAAGGCACTTTACACATGTCAGGGCTTTGTGAAAACACAGGTTCTCACAAATATTCAAAATAATGGGAGCCTACTGCGTATTGCTGAAGCATGCGGGTAAGTGTTTTTCGTTCAGCAAGTTAGTTTGTGAGCAGCAAACAACATGCAGAAGCAATGACCATGTAGATTTCTCAGCCTTGACTGGTGTGGTTGTGTGCACGTACTGCTGTGGAGCAATCAAAATGGCTGAAAATCCTTCGGGCAGAGCATAGCAGATGAGTTCACAAAACTAAGTGACTTCAGGGTCTCCTTCAGGGTCTGGTGACAACCCTGCATTCATTAATGTTGTCTCCAAAAGTTTTTTTATTTCTCAGAATTACAGACAACAGACAGACACAGTCGCAGATTGCAGACAACTGTGTTTAATACGAAGCATGCATGTGAGGAGACGAGCAGAATGGTGGTAATAATAAGGATTTCCAAGATGTAGTGACAGAGGGCCATGCTGATCACCACATGTAGTGTTTCTGTTCCTTATTTTAATATGCAACCAACAAGATTTTCCTATTTCGGGCATCAGAAGCACAAAACCGAATTGTTGCACAAATAGTTTACCAGTTGCTTGCATAGGGTATTGGCTTCCAGAGCTTTCGCTGTGGTTACTTATACTGCAATGTGCTACTGCATCTCTGGATGAAAATAAGCTGTACATGCTAACATGCTGATAGCAAACATGCTAATAAAATGAAGTTTCCATTTCCTCGTGCTTTGTGTTGTAGTTGGTAGGCCATACGTGTGCCTTTGTTTTACAGTGGACTTAATGACTACAAGTTTTGCCTGTGGTACCAAACGCAAGAGGTGTGCAAGTTCCGTCAGACACCCGAAACACTTGGGGTCGAGAAGTTATTCCCTCGTGAACACAAGTTTGTTTGCAATGCTTTCACAAAACAAGGTATAACAACATCAAGTACTTGATCATATTGATCACTCGCTTCATCTTGCATTTCTCCCAGAATCTAGCTGCAACAAAGAAGGAGTTGTAGCGGCAATCTCAGAATGCTCGGGCTACATGAGAGATTATATCCTACCAAATATCATTGAATATTCAGAAGAGACAGTTCGATCTGCAGCCTGCAAGTAGGTAGACTGCACATACACCTATTGCCATGCTCCTCTTGAAGCTGTGCTCAAGGAAACAACCAATGCCCGATTAGCTTGACTTCTCACTCTTCCTACTCAACATTGTGCCAGTAATATTGTTACTGGCACCGTATGTCAGAGATTTGTGGCGCACATCCCCAGATCCCTAGGTAGTCTAAATTATCTGCAGTCCTACCCTGTAGCGTCGCTCATGATCACAGTTGTCTCGCGACATAAACGTACGGATTATTATTATTATTCCTACTCAACATGGCTTTCTAACAAAGTTAGACAGAAGCTTCAGACAAGAATCTGTGGTTGAGCTGGAGAAAGTACTATTCCATATGTAACCATATTCTGAAGAATGCAACCAGATCTTTATTGATTATTTATTGCAGGGGATTTGTGGACTACAAAGAATGTGTTAACTCTGCAGTTGAGAGGGTGTGTCCCAAATCAAAGCTAAGTCCAGCTGATGTGTCACAGATCAACGGTTACAAAGATCAGCTTTACCAGAAAGTGAACTGGACTTGCTTGCCAGGTAAACCATGCAGTGTTGTTGAATCTCAAATAAGGGCCCATGAATCCAAAGATCATTTCATATAATGCAGCTTATGCTTACAATCAAGTCCTTTATTGTTTTCAGGGAATTCTCACTTACCAAACGTGCCATGCAACATTGACGAGATCCAAATGAACTTGACCACATGTCTGGGATTTATTGATAGCATTTTGAACTCCAAAAAGGCAAAGCGTTCCAGAGGAGACTGCCAGTAAGTGCATCTGACATGACTATGCATGAAAGGCTTGTGATGGATGTGCTAATATCACACTCCTCACAGGAAACTGGACCACTTCCACACATGTGTCAACTTTCATACTCAGCTCCCCTGTAGCGGAATACAGAAAGTACTAGAGTCTCGACGCATTAAATATTACACGCACACAATCAGCGATTATATCAAGAACATCTGTGCTTCCGCTGTTGAGCCGGGTAAGAGGTTTTTATCTTTAGAGGTGAAATAAAAAAGAGAAATGAAAATTATGTATAAACACTGTTTCCCATACCATGCAAGAAGCAGGATGTATGCCACTCTACGTAGAATATGCAGCTATAACCACTGTATAATTCTTTCAGACCCCTGTATAAAGAAAAAGCTGGTTCCTAAACTGAAAGAGTGTTACACGTTCATCAAATACAAGGTGCAACCAACAGCAAAACGATTCAGCGATAAAGGTGTCCTACATGCTGCCTGCAAGTAAGTGTCCAGACTTCTTCACACCCTTTATGGCAATGCATCTGAGGCACTCCTGCTGACATTTTTCTTGTATCAGGGCTGTTCAGAACTACCAGGCTTGTGTTCAGGATGCACTGCGTTCAACATGCAACTCCAGTGAAGATGCTGTGAATGATGATGACGTCTGGAAGTACACTGTTTACCATTATGGCATGCACAACTGGACTTGCAAGAACGGTGTTTACAGAGGTACACTTGATTCAATTGCAATCGGTAATCCTATGCCTGTAAACATCATGCATGTGTAGGGCTGGGGAGGGAAATGTTAGTTTTTTTGTTTACCGCTACAGAAATGTGCCGCAAAGAATTTCTTCTCGGGAACCTGACAGAGTGCATAGGATTCCTTTCTGTGGCTGTGCGTCCCCTTAGCAGAGACAAGACAAACTTGCCAAAGTTGAGAAGTGCTTGTGGGTAAGTGGGATAATGCAAATATATACAAGTGTGTGAGTGGTGTCAGCACCAGCGTTTTCTGCTGCAGGTCGTTGCTGGGCTTCAGGAGATGTGTCATGTCTCGTGTTTTCTCGTCCTGCTATCCAAACAGCGCTCTGCTGGATGTGCAAGAGATCAGAAGGTATACTCACGAATTGTACGATCAGCACAAGTGGGTTTGTGATGTCGGCGACACCAACGAGTTTGAAGGTATGTGATGGAAGCACTGTGCTTAAAGCGGGCCACTGCTTAAAGCAACCATAGCTCTGTGATAGTGGTCTCTTGGCAGCGGGAGGTCATCAGGTAGACAGTATGTTACTCCTCACAACTGACTCCAACAGTAGCTTCAACCTTTAGACATGCTGTCTATGGTTTCAACAAGTAGGTTGGGTAACAAACTGCCAAAAAGGTGATGCTTGGCGCTGCATTTTGCAAGTTGTGTGTGTGTGCCCATGGCAGGCTCAGTTACTTTGCAGAACTTGAAAGTAGCACAGCTGTTATAGCATGTGTGTTTACAGTCTCTGTATGCCTGCATTGTTTCAGAACAAATGCGGTGTGATGACACCAATATAGTGAAACATCTAAAGAACTGCTACCCATTCATTCAGTACAACGTTATTCCCAACATACAGAACAGAGAGGTGGAATCGGCTATAAACAAGGCATGTGGGTGAGTGTTGTCCGTTTTACAGACAATTAAGAAGTGTTGTGATTCTTTGACTGAATATTTGGTGCAGAGCTATGCACTTGTAGTTAGAACATATCACAGAATGTGCTCTTCTTTGTAGTTTCATCATGGGCATTTCAAAATGTCGGGAGCACAAAAAGAGCTTAACGTGTAATCATAGCAATCGGTGCATTAAGAAAACATGTCAAAGTAAATATGTTTTAAAGTCTTGGTTAATACAGATGGTCCACAGCCATTAATTCCATACCTTGTGACATAATCCTTGTGTATAAGGATGATTTTACAGAAAATTTTTAAGAAAACTAATTGTAATAAACATGTAATTGTATTAGTACACATAAACACTTCTCTCGGTATGTTGTACCAATATATACATTTAGCACTGTCAGTATGTCTGCATGTAGCAGTTCCCTCGAAATACAATTTTTATATATTTTTACACAGCGGTGTTAGAGACTACCAGTTTTGCATCAAGTCAGTTCTTCAGACATGCAGATACAACCAAAGCATACTGGAAGACATCATAGTCAAGTACTACATGCACGACGTTTATGATAAATACAATTGGACTTGTGAGACAGGTAACCAGATACCTACAATTGCAAGTAGCAGCGACAAATATTGTTAACGCATATAATTTTTCAGGAGCATTTTGTCATCAGGAGGAACTGCTGCGCAACCTTAGTCAGTGTAAAGGGTTTGTGACCTACAAAGTCCTCCCAAACATTCATGATAAAAATGACCAGGGACGTCTGAATTTGGCTTGCAAGTGAGTGTCACTCCTACAGAAATTTCAGATTGCATTTCTACAGAGTATTTTGTACGTTGCATTCATCTCATTCCAGAGGAATTAAGGGCTATCAAAAGTGTATAGATTACACTGTTGACATGAAGTGCCGTCATAGCAAAATTCTGGTCGAGAACAAGCTCTGGGAGCATACCAACAAATATTATGAGGATTACAAATGGACGTGCTCAGAGAAGTCTGCCTATCCAGGTACACAGAGTGAAACAATTTATGGCTGAGGCCTTCAATAACGTGAGAGCAAATGAAGGATGCTTAATAAAAACAAATGTGCTCTCCATCATAATTTTGAGCAGCATTTTGGTTTCCTGTACAAGAGGTGATGAAATCTTTATCCGTTGCTCATTGATGCTCGGTAATTATGGATATACCAGTGGTGTGGCTGAGTGAGCTAAGGCATCACTCATTTCATGCATAGACTGGGAGCTGATGGTTCAAATCCCACCGCTGGCTGAGCTGTGTGGGGTTTTGCCCCCCCCCCCAGACTTTCCAGACGTAATTCGGCACAGTTTCCCTCATATTCGGCCCAGAACTCACATTAACGCCATGTGTTCACATCTGTACACTGCCCATGGCCATAGTTGCCTTGTGGCACTGAATTTAGAAAATATATATACATATGAATATTCGAATAAGTATAATTATTAGACTACAATATTTAGGTTAGACTACAATATTTATTCTTTTTGTGTGTGGCCTCCCTTATGCTGCCTGTACCATTCATTAATGTACAGCAAACACCCCTAAGCCCGTCTCTCCAGTGTCATCTAATGTCTCTGCAATTCCTAGCTTATGTACGTAGGAGTTCATTATCTGTCCATATGGTATCTGTCCATAAGAAAAAACAGCACAAAAATTCATTCAAATAGTACGACGTTCAATTTTACCCTCCAGTCAGTGTGGAAGTGTTGTATTAAAAAAATCATATTGAGCCACGTAAGCAACTGACGGGGAGGCACGTTAACACTTACAGAGCAAGAATGTGATGAGAGCAAATTGGAAGAAGGCTTGAGCGAATGTCTAGGTATTGTGGAATTTGACGTGAAGCCACACGCGACAACACCCAAGGAAAAGGACCACATGAAAGAAGCATGCACGTATGTTTTTGAGAGTTGTTCCCAGGTTTGGGGCTAGCTTTCTTTGTCATGATGTAATATTTGTTATCTACCAGGCACTTGAAGCAAGCACAAGACTGTGCTAGAGTGGCAATGTTTCAGATATGCGACAATCTCCCCTTGCCAGACACTGCGAATATTAAGAAGTTGCTGTACAAGATTATACAGAAATACAACTGGACTTGTGCAGCTGCCAGTGATTACAAAGGTCAGCCCATGGCCCCTGAAACATTGTTGTTCAGTAAAGTCCTATTGATACTTTAGGTGTGGCCCGACTGACAGATAATTCTGAGAGCTTTCATGACACCATCAACGAATGCATGGGATTTGTCACAGCAGGTCAGCCCTCAAGGTTTCATCCCACGAGTCGACGGTCTGACACTACATGCAGGTGCATTGTATCACAATATAGTTTTAAGCTGCCGTGCCTAGATTGTTAATTGCTTTTTCAGTCACTACCAGGACTATAAATATTGTGTAGCAGACAAACTGTCAGGGCTGTACACTGCCTACGATGACTTCCTGGACAGTGCAAATTATACGAATGTCTCAAATGTTGAAGTGGCGAATATAAGGCATATCTGCACTTCGAAGGCTTCATCAGGTGAGAGACCACTATGATGGGTAGTTTTGAAGGATAGCTGTGGCCCATTTACCTATGCAGGTTAATATTTAAGCCAAGATTCACTCTCCTCAGGCTTTTTACCAGCTTCTCTCTAGTAACTGACAGGTCAAGGGTACATGATCATGTTTAACCTTTTGCCTGTGTTGGTTAAGGGGAAGTATCTAAAGTATGTTTACCTGTCCTTAAATCTTAATTGCTGTTAATTTTTACCTATATATCACTCCCTGTAGGAGGCACCTTACCATGATAAGTGTTTCGTGAGCATCATAAAAGACTGCAGAGCATGTACTACTTCTGTCTGATGTGTTAATGTATCTGACATTCTTGTGTGGCAGAAAATGCAGTTATCTGTATTCCTATGAGGTGCTACAATTAATTGAGAAGAGACAGCCCCTCTAAGCTGTGGAGGAGATATTTTGCATTAGAAAGCTGACATGATTGCCAAGAACTGAGAATCGTGGTAGACTGTAGTAGTTACAGCAGCACTAAGACACTGTAGAAGGGGATTTGGCAGTTGTGTGTGACCCCCTCTTTCTATTGTGTTGTTTTGGCACTGCTGTGCATGCAAGCCTGAGCTCTTACACTGGAAGAAATTATGCAGAACCATTTAATAGCCGTTTAAGAGCACTACAGAGCTTCTAACGATAATCTCCTTGTTAAACAGTTGCACAGTTCACATGTGTGTAATTGCGTATATTCCTCAACAGGGAGTCCCTGCTCAACAACTAACCTACGCAATCAATACATCAAATGTGTGGGCAACTTTCGCAAGTTTTCATTGCCATTGATCTATGGCGCAGAGGGTCCAGCCGCGGTTTCCATGGGCTGCAGGTCTGTCCTTTTTAAAGATGCAAAGTTCCATTCTAATCAATCCTTCGTTATCAATTTAAGGTATCTGGAGAGGTATAAGAAGTGCCTGGCCATGAAAACTGATATCTCCTGTACAAAAGTTAGTAGTTGGACAAAAAACCCGGTGAAGCGACAGTTCGAAAGGATCTACGAAACAGTTGCCTCTTTCTGTGAAGCAAGTGAGTGCCGTTACACGTGGTCGCACGTTAATATTAATATAACACATAAGAAAGCAGGGTTGATGTACTGTATAGCTGTCAGAGACAGGTGCTAACGGTGCAAATTTCAGTGTAACATTGAGGTACATGCTCCAGAGAAATCTAAGCAGAGTGCTAGGTTCTCATGATCAAAACATGTCATTTAGCTTACATCAGGTCATTCTAATGTTCCCTTCACATTGTTTTGGTTGGGCAGAGTCATAAGCACAGAAAAAAATGACTCTTGCCAGCACTTGCCAAAGATTTCAGAGACAAAAAAATTTCTTCCTCTGTCAGTGGAATAGTGCCATGGCTCTTGCCTTACAGGGAGGCACTGCCAAGCTAGCAACCTTGTCAAAATGTTGGGTCAGTGCACTGGCATCTTCCAGTATGCAGTGCTGCCATTCACAGAGGAAAAGGAAAACTCTGAAAAGCTTCGAACTGCTTGCAAGTAAGATTTCCAATCAGTAGGATTGCAGAATAGTGTCCACAGTTTGGATTTTCGTTTCCAAAGGTTAACACTCTTCGTATAATTTTGCAGGGGTCTGCATGCTTATCAGCAGTGCCTAAAGAATAAACTTCTTCCGTGTGACCCCAGTGAAGAGTTGCTGTCCACGAGTGATGTAAGAGATGCACTGGTGACCAGAGTTGATAAGTACAAGTGGGTGTGTGACTACGTGCCAAGGCGTGAGTTAACTTTGTGAGTAAGCACATCATCAAGACTTTTATGCTTGTGTACTAAATTTCCAGCTGTTTGTGATGAAACAGAGGTGTCAGACCTGCTTAAAGGGTGCTATGCCTACCTATCAAACCACACGCACAAGTCCATCGCGTCAGCAGGCCGAAACATTAAGAACGCTCAATTTGAACGCATGTGCAGGTGAGTGATGTTGATCAGCATGACATAAAAAGCGCCGTTCACACTTGCACGAATGCTTTGCAGTGACGTGAAGGCATACCAATTTTGTGTTCACTCGGGAGTGAAAAGTAAATGTAAAAATGAATATGTGCTACCGGAATCTCAAAAGATGCAGTTGTACACCAGAAAATATTACAACCTCTACAACTGGAGTTGTGATCTGTTCCTTGGTAACTATGCCAAGTTAGGACAAGCACTTTCTGCAAAGGATGCAGGTGACTAACTCTTATTTTATAGTCCCAAATTTGCTTGCTGTACCGTGCTAATCACTTGTGTATGTATCTGTTTAGAGCAAACCTGCTCTAAAGTTAACCTCTATCATGCTGTGACAAGCTGTTTGGGATTCTTGCAAGTCTTTGTGTATCCAAAACTCAACCGTTTCCTCACAGACTCTGAGCTCTCTGAGGCTTGCAAGTGAGTCAACTACCACCTCATGCACTCCTGAAACAGTCTCCTCATAATGCTTATGTGTAATGTATAACAAATTTCAGTGCCCTCTCGGACTACGAGTTCTGCGTTGAAATACAGGTTAATAAACAGTGCACTGGACAGAATGTCAAAGTGTTGCATGATCCAGATATATCCTACTACACGAAGATGCTGCCTAATGAGTATCGATGGGCTTGCACAACAAAAACTCACGTCGGTAAGGGCTTTGTTTAATCAAACTCTGTCCTAAACAGGGCAACACCAAAATGAAAATGTCTTGTGAATTGCTATTGTAGCTCCAATGTGTTCTGGGGATTTGTTGCTGCGTGGTCTCAAAGAATGCTATAAAATCATTCAAGAAAAAGTGACTCCTTATCTCCACGACAGAAGAGATACAGCTAAAACCGTAAAGAATGAAGCTCTTGGACTCCTTGCTTGCAGGTATCTACATCCATCCATACTGTTCCAAATGCTGCATTTGCTTGTTTCTTTTACTGCAGAGGTGTCCTCGACTATCAGGCATGCGTCTCTAAAAAAATGGAACATTGTCCACGATCCTCACAGCTGTTGAAAAAGGCAGAGGTGAAATATTACGTTTCCGACGTGTTTCACATGTACAACTGGACCTGTCAACAAAGTAAGTTTTTGCCTAAACTAATTGAATATAGGGAAATGGCATAGAAATATCTGAGAGCGAAGATTAATGCAATGATTCTGTAGAGTCTGCATGACTCTTATGACATGGTCACAGGATCAGCAATGCAGGAACAGGAACTATTTGATGTTATACTAGTCTCAAAGCTTGGTAAATTTAGATGGTATAATATGTGTGAAATGTATAATAGCCATATAATGTATAATAACTTTTCTTTTCACAGTGAATCATTTTTCAGACAGCAGTAACACTGTTGCGTATTGGCTCTGTCCTGTTGTCAGAGCATGTGGGCAGAGTTTGTGCAGAGTGTCGTCATTGTATTTTTTAATATGTATGCACATTGTCTGTATTAATTACATCTGATGCATACTACTTCGTTCAAAATTATTTGGATTCAATGCAGTAGCTTTGTTTCATCTACATTTCATTAGGCAAAACAATTACTACTATTCTGTTCCCTCATCTCTAATGAAGTAGAAATACGACAATGGGCTGCTCACATGCAGCTCCATTGTTGTGAGTTTTCTGGAAAAACATACACGGTTTTGGAAAACGTGTGCTCTTTTTTGGGGTGGTTATATGAATTGTAAAACAGTTATTATGACTGCTTCTACAGAGACTCCAGTCTGTCGGAACACTGAACTGGTGGAGAGGTTGAAGACTTGCGAAGGATTCATTGAGCACGGCATCTTGCCATATATTGGGAATACTTCACATATGGGCCAGCTTTCATCTGCCTGCAGGTGCGACTGAATACATTCATAATTTCTCTAGGAACTTTGCTGGTGCTTTATCACATTGCTGGAAATGCTTGTGCAGGGGAACGAGAGAGTTCCAAGAATGCGTTCAGAACATTGTTCAGAGACTCTGTCAGGATAATAGTGATGTGCTGAGTTCCACTGAAGTTCTTCATTACACTGAAGAGCTCTTTGATAAATTTAATTACACTTGTCAAGACACTGACCACGGTGAGTGTGAATATAGCTCTAGTACAAGGGTTGTAAAATGTGATACAGTTGGTAAAAACCTTCTCGATTTAGATTCCATTTGTGACGAAGATGCTGTGCAGGATTTCCGTGAATGCCTAGGGTTTTTGAGTACGAAGGTTATACCAGTCGAAGATGATGTGCACAATCAAGTTACCCTTACCAGGGCCTGCAGGTATACCACTACCCTCCATTATGTATGTGAGATAAAATTCATCCTAATTATCTGCATCTTTTTGTTCATATGTATCAACAAATGGGTACTAAATCTACCTTAGCATGAATGAACTATTTTTTCTGAGTTAAGGAGTAGTCATCATAGCATAACAATTCACGTGCAACATATAGATCACCAAATGATTCCCTACTTCTTACAGAGCGGTTCAAGACTACAAAGCCTGCATAAACAACATGTACAAAAATAAATGCCATGACAAGGTTCTTCCACCAACGGCAAAAAGTTTAGAATATACTGCAGAACTGTACCACCGTTATAATTGGATGTGCAAGTTCATCAAACCTATACATGGTATGTTGGTGGAATATTTAGTATGAAACACAAAGCATTCTGTTGCTTCTCTCCAAGGTACAAAAGCTTGCAGCGTGGATTCTTTGGATGCAGAACTTCGGAAGTGCATGGGATTCATTACTGAGAAAGCCATCCATGTTTCAAGGTATCAAAAGATGCCTGTCAAAATGAGAGAGGCCTGCAGGTAATTTTCAGATTAATTCTACTCAGTTTGGTTTACCTGTCATGCTACTTCCTTTTGCAGAAGCCTGGAAGAGTTCAAATCTTGTACAAAGTGGAAACTGTTCCAAGCATGTCCAAATAGCGATGAACGCTCGCGCATTCAGAGTTCAGATAAAATGCTTCGGTTCAAGGATATTTACAGAGAATACAAAAGTGACTGTGAGAAGTTCAGTAACCAAGGTTAGACTCTTTACGACTCATGTTGTGCTGTATGGAGGTCTCTATAATCGAGCAGTTGTTCATGAAGCACACATGGGGTTCTTTTCTAGTTCTTATATTTTATTTTTGTTGCAGAGGTTTGCATTTGCCACAACTCTTGCTTGATTTGGACTGACAGCTCTGACATTTGCTGTTTTTCAGATAAATCTTGTACAGCAGAAAACCTCTTTGCCAGTTACAAATCATGCAGTGGATTTGTTACTCTTCTTGTTGAACCACTTGATGTGAACATGACCTTTACGAACGATATGGCAAAGAGCCTTGCATGCAGGTGAGCTTCCTTGCCATGCATTAAATGGAACATCCTTGTCCGCCCGGTCTATGCCCAGGCACAGCACTAAAGTTGCTCATATGCACAACATTTCAGTGCATATAAAGACTATACATCATGTCTGTTAATGAGAACTGAAGAGCTATGTGGCAGTAAAAATGGTTACATCCACTTTGAAAATGTCCGCTTCTTCATTCGTGAGGTACACACAAAGCATGACAAGATTTGCATCCCATGTGAGTAATGATAGATCTCATCAAGAAGTGAAGACATTAAATTATGATGCTTTTTCTGTCATGTAGATGAAAAGAATTGCTTGCTGCCAAGCCTGCTTGACTCCTTAAGTGAATGCAGGGGTTTCCTGCTTCTCAATGAGGTTGCTGACCCCAAGGACACCATGAACTATGCCAAGGCAATACAAACCTGCCAGTAAGAACATTAACAGTATGTCATTTAAGCATAATCATTTATCTGTTTCTTGCACTATTGCAGAGGCCTCAGCATGTTCAAAAACTGCGTTAATAAGACACTTCACAGCACATGCTTGGCAAATGATGTTGCCCCGAAGACAAACGAAGTGCTCGAGTACAAAGAGCTGGCCCTTCTGAAGTTCAAATGGGCTTGTGAAGTGATGGATTCATCCAAGGGTGACTGTAAACTGTCTGAAAATATTTAGCAGTTCATAATTGTTTTATTGCAGGGTCAGAGTGTGATAGCAAAGGTTTAGAAGTACATCTTAGACGTTGTGCAGGGCTTCTCACAGTTGCTGATGACATAACACAAGACTTGTTTGCCAATGCTACACAGATCGACATCGCTTGCAGGTAAGAAGACTTCACGTTCAAGCTTTACCTCGTACTCCAAAGTACTGTCTCTTATGCATATGATTTTAATACTGCAGGTTCACAAAACAATACCAAGATTGCATAGCATCAGCTCTGCAAAAGGAATGCAAGGCTGCTGCTCCACCACAAACTCCTGGCATAATGAAATATATACGTGACCTTTACTATAAATTTTCATGGACATGCAAGAAACGACAGAGTATGCTGAATGCATGCAGAACGTCTGACAGCTTTTACCTATATTTCTATTTTCAGGTCACTGTGACAAGACTGAGCTTCTTAAACACTTAAAGTATTGCAAGGGTATTCTAACATACAGGGTTCATCCTTACATGAATACAAAGAACCTGCGGGAAGCCTGCAGGTATATTCAGAGTCCAGGCAATTCATTGTGGAGTGGATAACCTGTGCCTTCTGTTTCAGCGGCCTAGATGAGTTTCAACTTTGTGTTTCATCGACTGCGCAGCTGTACTGCAGTGACCTCGCTGTTCTGATGTCACATGAGACACGTCATTACACAGCTGATGTTTACCAACATTACAAATGGGTTTGCGCTTCCAACAACAAGGGTAGGGGTCAGAAGGACTACGGTATTGCTGTACTTTGTGGCATGCATTAACCAGTATTTCTACCCCTGTCAGCTCCAAAATGTTCTAAGGCCTATGTTGTTGCAAACCTTGAAGAATGCTTAGGCCTCCTCGAGTACCTTGTTGTTCCATCGATTGTTGCAGAACAACAAGATGACGGGACTCTGGGCACTGCGTGCAGGCAAGTCAATAGTGTTAAGGCTCTGCTGTCGGTAGTTTCTGAGGCAAGTTGGTTCTCAGGGGTGTGGAGCTCTATCAGCAGTGCATTCGAAAGAAGTCTACAGTGTGTGCTGACACTCCTGGTTACTACGACACGAAGACTGCAAAGAATCTAACATACACTATGTACTACAAGTATAACTGGACATGCTTCACAAGTAAAGGTTTCGTTCTTTGCATATAATATAAAAATTCAAGTGCTGTTACTATGAGCCCTAAGTATAGTTTTATTCATATCATCCAGAAGCCGAAGCCTTGATGTGTGACGCCAAAGAGCTCTTAGCAAACCTCAGCGAGTGCATTGGTTTCATAAAGATGCAAGTCAAGCCATTTTCTGAAGATTCCTCAAACAAAGCCAATATTCAGTATGCGTGCAGGTGAGAATTAGATAAACCTGGCCGGAGGCTAGTGGTATCTCTGCCAACTATGTCTATTAGTCTAGGTCTATCTTTTTCTGTAACTAGGGTTATGTTCAAAAGTGGGTAGTGTAATATAGTAGGATAAGAGATAAGATGTCTGTGCTGGTTCTTCCTCATAGAATATATTATGTATATGTAGGTTACGTTTACAGTTTGCATAGTTATAGTGTACATTTATATGTATAGGTTATTTCTGTTGTACTACTAGGTTAAAAGCAGAATGAGGCCCTTGTGCCATAAAACAAAAAAAAAAAAAAAACAAAAAAAGCAGAGAAAAGCAGAATGTTCCCTGTGTGCTTAACCAACATTTCTCTTTTTAGCGCATTGCATTACTATCAAGCTTGTGTAAAAGCCCGTCTTGATTCATCTTGCAAAAAAAATCCGCTCACAGACGTGCCTCAAATAAGTGAATACACAATTGAGATCCCAGCAAGGTACAAATGGGTATGCGAAGCAACTGCGGGTAAACGTAAGCATTCGTTTTCTACCGTAAACTCATCAATGAGACAGATATCTCAGCGTAGTAGCTTCATTTCGCTTCTGTTGCAGGGAGTTATTGTGATGAAGGTGACCTCAAAAGCAGCCTCATGGAGTGTTTTGGTTTTGTTCGTTCCATCGTCGTACCCAATGCTGCCCAACCAAGCGTCAATTCGAAGCTAAGAACTGCTTGCTCGTGAGTGTCTTGTACAGTAGTTGTGCTGCTTTGTACAATCAAACATTGGGTTACAGAGGTGTCCAAGAATATCGTGCTTGCATTCATACAAGAATCAAGGCAAAATGTGAAGATGATGAAATAATACCACAGGACCCTACATTTACTCGATACATTTTTGAAGTTCCAACGAAGTATCTGTGGACGTGCGAGGACACTCAGTATCCGAGTAAGCCTATACTTCTGCTTTGCCAAAACACAGCGTGCTAAACTTCTTCCAGTGCGGACGATTAAGACAGTCTGAACTACATAGCACCGCATGCAACGTCCGAAAAAAAGACGTACTATACAAAGAATCAACCTAGCACTACTTTAAGAATAGAAACATATTCCCTTGTCCTTGTGCTATAGACAATTTAGTGGGAGCCTGAAGTCTAGGTTAGGCCTGATAAATACCAGTCAGGCCACCTTCACTGAGCAGCAAGTCTACTTGAAAGCTTAAATAACCAGAGATAGTGTGCAAATGTGTTCAGATTAATTTCATTCCCAAATTTGATACCACTGAAAAAAATATATACCATACATATTTATCAAGGCACAAAACTGGCCACTGCTCTGTAGAACTGTGCCATGCTTGACCTGAGCCCAGCTTAATTGTTTGCACAGGGAAGTGTTCAGATGCCAGTTTCACAAGGCGGCTCCGTGAATGTGTTGGTTTCATTAAAGACCTTGTTGAGCCCCTCTCACACAGCACAAAGGACCACCCCAAGATCAATCCTGCTTGTGGGTAAGTCTACGCTCAGGTCCACTTGCTATCTTAATCTGTCACTGTAAGAACCATATCGTTTGCATCAGATCATTGGAAGCCTATGCCAGCTGTGTGCTATTGGAGATAAAACGCTGTGATGGCAGCTCAGAACTTCTGACTTTACCCTCAACAAAGCACTACACGGATGATTTATATGAGAAGTATAAGTGGGTCTGTGAACCACATCTTGAAGAAGGTAACACAGAAAATCTTCCAATATTGAGCATCTCCACCCTTACACATGGAGGTTGCCTCATATTTCAGCGGCTCAGTGCCAAGAGAAAGTGCTTCCACTTTTCAAAGAATGTGTTGGATTCATTAATCAGAGAACCATACCCAACATACGTATGTCCGACGACAAGCATCGTATGAAGATAGCTTGCAGGTGCTGTCTCCTCCTAGAAGATGTTCCGGAATACTAAACATTCTTCAATATGAGATTGGATCTTTTTGCAGTGGTGTGCGAGAGTATCAGAAATGCATCAGCTCTTCACTGGAGCATGTATGCGAAGACCAACAGCTGCAGGAAGGAGATAATGAGGATGTGAAATATTACTCCACCGTGCTCTTCAACAAGTATAACTGGGTCTGTCGCATAAGTGAGTTGCAACTGCTGGTGAATCATTTAAGCAAGATCATAAGCATGTGTGGTGCACTTTTCAGATACGCCTAAATGCGAGGCTACTGAGGTCCTTAGGGAGTTAAAAACATGCATGGGGTTCATCTCCTTAAATGTAATTCCGTATTTGACAAAAGAACCTGACATATACCGTCAAGCAGCATGTTCTGGGCTGGAAGACTATCAATCTTGTATCCTGACTAAAGTGGACAAACGATGCACAGAGCTGAAACGGCTGAATGAAGTTCGTACTTTTGTGGATGACATCCCAAAGAAGTATGCAAATGCATGCGAGGTCACTCACACCGGTAGGTGCCAGTGCCATGACTGCTTACTGTTGTTGATCTAGTTTAACCACATTTTTTTTGTTGTCTCATAGCAACTTCCTGTGGATCGGAACAGCTGTTACCAAGATTTGAAATGTGCTACAAGATTCTCAAGAGATTGAAGTTGTCTTACGAAATGCCTTCAGAATACTTAGGGAACAAGTCCTTTATATGCGAGTAAGTTCTTGGGTTACCCGTGAAAAAATGCCTTAATGTCCACAAAGGTTACTGTATTTGAAAACAATCAAACTCTTGTCCCCTTTCAGTACACTTAGCTTGTTTCTTTTGCCTCTTCTTGTGCCACACTCTAAAGTGAAGGGACTAAGAGTATTGTAGATCAACCTGTCAAGGTTCTAGGTAACAGTATAACAGTTGCTGTGCAGATGCAGATTGTGGCAGCCTGTTTTATGTTTGTTGTAATTTGCCAGTTTTCATCTGTAACCTGCTCTAAGCAGGTTTTCACTTCATTTTCATAATAGTTAGCCCTTTTCTATGTAGGGCCTACAACCAGTATAAGACATGCATTAAGAAGGAAGTAACCCAAGCATGTGGAGATGACAAGATCGTTGCAGGATTTGCATATATTCGTCCCTTCATTCAGACCCACCTGAACAGTTACAAGTGGGCTTGCGAGAATCCAATATCAGGTTAGTGTGTTTATGTAATGTTTACTTAGGGCTTTGTGCTGCATGCTTAATATCTGCACTTAACATTAGATGACATATGTACTGAAGACAACTTGCGCAACAGCCTCAGTGGATGTCTCGGATTTATAGATATTCACGTCTCGCCAAACTCCTACAATGAGCTAGACATATTTGCTATGCAAGCAGCTTGCAGGTGGGTTGATTTTAATCTATTTCTGGAGTAAAAATTAATGTGAAAGAAAAATTGTGCTTAGTGGCTTCCATGACTACATATCCTGTTCACGGAGTGTTCTGACTTCACACTGTACTGAGCACTTCGACGCCACCCAGTTTAAAAGCCTGAGACAGTACCTGATGGACCCCTACAAGCGCTACAAGTGGGTCTGCAAAAAGTTGCCACCACATGGTATGAACTGTTTCTAAGCAGTAAACTACTTGTCTCCTATGACTACGAATCCTCATTGCTCTACCACTCAGGGCGTTACATCGGTGAGACCCCGGCTACATGCAGCCCGAGATTGATCGTAATGAACATGACTCAGTGCCTCGGATATCTGAAGGTACGCGTTGTAGGCTTGACACGCGTTCATGGCAATATAGCCTTCTCAAGGCAAGTCTGCCGGTAAGTTGGAACGCACACTGTTTTGTTCAGGAAGTATGTATACAATGTGTTTTCTATTGTAGTGGCCTCACCGACTATCAAAGGTGCATAGACAACTCAATACCGCAAGATTGCATCAGAGCCAAGAATGTTCTTGAAAATCCTGAGATAAAGTATTTCCACTCAAAAGTGTACAGCAAGTATGCTTGGATCTGCGAGTCCATCCCATCCACAGGTAAATGGAAGGTTTATGTCTCTCGAATTATTATTATGCATTTTAATTTAATTTTTAATTATGAAAGATAATGTTTCAGTGGTAGAATGCTACTACAATGTATCTCACCTGCTTTCGGAGTGTGAAGGCTTTCTTTGGTCCGAAGTTGGCGTCAACGACATGAAGAACTTAACCACTGCAGCAATTAAGCATTCCTGCCAGTATGTTTCAACAGTGCTTCTGTAGCATATGCAGTGATGTGCTCTTGTATATTTAGGGGTGTACGTAGTTACCAGTCCTGCATCATTACAACGCTAAAAGACCAGTGTGGATCAAGCGAGATCATTCCAGACATTCGAGAAGTTGCCCATTACACAGAAGATCTCTATAGGCAGCACCAGTGGACATGCGAATTTATTCCTCGTACACACGGTATGCTTACACACGGTATGCTTACACATGAACGTGCTTACATAGAAATGTTACTCTTGACACTGCACTGTTTAATGCAAATCCTGTTCAGGTTCTCACTGTAACTCGGAAGTATTACTTCCAAAGTTCAAGGAGTGCGCTGGACTCATCAATTTTGAAGTGGCACGATTTTCTACTGACCCATCAAATGTCCATCAACTCCACATTGCCTGCAGGTGTGTTCAGTGGGGCCACTTACTCACCTATTTTACTTTTATTGACAGCTGCAATCTAAGAGCGTTCTGCTTTGCTTGCAGAGCATTGAAAGACTTCAAATCATGTGTGTGGTCAGAAGTTGTGAAGAACTGTGACATTGGAAATGGCACGTTGGACAAAATGGCTGCTGAAGTTCAGCACTACATGTACAATATAACGGACTATTATAGTTGGGTGTGCGATCTTGACAGGCATCAAGGTAAACCCATTCTCAGATATTTTACGTTTCTTCGTACAGCATCCTAACTACAGAACTTGTTTCAGTGCCTGACTGTACTAAGGCAAACTACTTAGAAAGGATACGTCGCTGCAAAGGCTATATTTTGATGAAAGTACTACCCAATATTCAGAACAAGACAGATGTTACAAAGCTGGAAATTGCATGCCAGTAAGCTGTATGCAAGCTACTTCCTTAGTGGCTGAAGAGGGCTTCGCATCTCTTAAATGCTTTGTTTTTCAGGGGTGTACAAGAGTACAGGTGGTGTGTGTTGAATCAGACAGTACTAACTTGTCCCAAAGTGACAAATCTGATGACATCAGACTCGCTAGAAGAGAATACACATAAGCTATTCAGTGATTTTCTCTGGACCTGCAGCCAAAGTAAGATTATGGGAAAATATGGTACATGAGTACTCTGAAAATGTGGCCTTGCATACAGACATTACAAAACAGAGGAGCTCAGTGTTTGAAGACAGACCGAACATGCAATCGTGTGATGAAACCAGGCTGGACGAAGAACTCAATGAGTGCAATGGGTTTATGAAATACATGGTTGTGCCACATAGCAATTCACGCTCTAAATCTCTGTCTGCATGCAAGTAAGAAAACATGGCATATGCATGTACATGCACAAATACTGCTCATGTTGATTGGCTGCATAGGGTGTGTGTGCATGTGATAATGAATGTATCTTTATAGGGGACTCTTTTACTACGAGAAATGTGTCAATGAGATTGTGCAGCAATGTGAAAATGACACTTTAATCAAGCAGTCAAGTGCAGTGTCGTCACAAATGGAGAAATTAAAACGATACTCCTTTGTCTGCACAGTGCCACAAAACAGTGAGTTGCTGCGAATATTAGTGGAGCATTAGCTACTGAGCATATGCCTGACTATAGCTTCCTGTCGCAGATGAAATATGTGCCATCACTTCCCCTCGTCTGCAAGAGTGTTACGGAATTGTTGGATCAGTTATAGCTCTGAAGGCTAGCCTCAAAGGGTCAAGAAGGGACCTTTCAGAGTCCTGCAAGTAAGCCAGAGCAAATAGGCTTTTGTGTGAAATTGTATGAACTATAACACTGTCAGCATTATGAACATGCTTGTCGCAATCATCTACTTGCAGTGCTCTTCAGCACTATGAAAACTGCATCAATGAGATCTACAAGGATAACTGCCCCACAGACTCATTTTTTCCTTCATCGCCGGATGTCTTTAAGTATGCGGTTGATGTGCAGCTTCGTTATAGATGGACTTGCATTCCTCGGCCCCAACAGAGTTTGTATTCTGGTCAATATTCTGCCTGAATAAAAGGCATTGACACATGTTTTCTATTCCAGGTTGCTCACTTGCTGCAGTAAAAGTGAAGTTGAAGATGTGCATTCCTTTCCTGACTGTTGTTGCTGAGGAGACGAAAAAAAGAAAGAACAGCAATGAAAGCGACTTGAAAGAGATGTGTCGGTAAGAATGACAGGGTCAATAACTGTGTGAATGATGTGGCAATACATATTTGATCCCAAATATTTGGTTTTCAGGGCCGTAAGGTATTACGAGACCTGTGTGGTTGAAGAGCTGTTTGACGCTTGCAGTAGGCTGTCAATGGAAGTGATTCTTGTTGAACTTGAGGAGTACTTTAAACCTGTAGATGATTTCAAGGAATACTGCCCTGACCTTCGACCCCAAGGTTAGTTCATTGGTAGCAGTACTTGTATTGATAACGCCCTATACTGACCTATGCAAGTGAAAGAACTTGCACAAATGCCACAAGAACATTGTTTTTTTCAGTATTGTTTTTTCATGTTCTGTGAGACAGGGCTGGAGGAGGATACATGTGGTAATTATTAAAAGGTGCAACTAAGAATTTTCTGATCAACAATGAATCCAACATTTTTAATCTGAGTATTTTTTAACTGAAGTGATATTTTGTATGCCATGTAAATAGATTTTTTATATTGAATTGGAATCAGGCAAGATATTTATGATTGCCAATTTCTAGCAGTTTTTGAGTAACGGTAATGCAATGAGCAGCATTGTGAGGACATTAAAGGGACATTTAAGCATTTTCCATGTGTGTGTTGAGGGGTCATCAACCATAACCATCACTGCCTGTGCACTAGTGATCTTCAAGTCATGTCACAATAACTTCTCTCGTTTTTTTACTCTTAACCTGTACCAAAAATTGGACTGCACTATCTTAAGTGCATTTGCTCTGCTGACATTGGTTGTTTGTATTAAAAATGTTATAATAATATGCCCTGTTGCAGCTACTCCTTGCACAGAGGAAGTGTTGCTGGAAAATATCATTCAGTGCACGAGCATAATCACCAGTGCTGTCATTCCATTGTCTGGCAACAAGAGTGATGTGGACAGTGTGGTCCAAGCGTGCAAGTATGCATCGTACAGCCATAGAATGTTGCATGATTTGAAAGCACACAAAGAAGCTAAAATGTCTTACCCACAGGTATCTTCGATTTTACAATGCATGCACTTCACAGTCAATGCATGCCCAATGCAGTAAAATTAAGCCAGCAGTCCACAGGAAGATACGAAACCTGACACAAACAGTTCTGTCTAGATATGAATGGCTGTGCTCTCCAAACAGTAAGTATCAAAAAGTAAAATTACCTCATGTCTGACAGATGCTCGTTTGTTACATTAGTAACTTCCTGTGTGTACCAAGCCATGTGGCAGCCTTTTGGGGAATGTAGCAGAAAATGGATCACAACAAACCTCCGTAATCTTACCAAAGATAACAAAGATGTTGTAAAACTAAACAATGGCTGCAGGTAAAGGTTTTTTCATACTCCAGGTGCTTTATGGTGCACCTCCTTGACAGTGTTTATAATGCAACTCCCTATTGCAGGGCCTACCGGGACTACAGGCACTGTGTTATAGACCAAGCTGAATTAATGTGTCCTTTAGAAGAGGTACTGAATATGACTGCTCTAGATTACATCTCCGGCAAAGAGCTATCGACCTTTTCCTGGGTGTGTGGTAGACATGGTATGACCAAATTTGCATTATGTAGGAAGCTTTCAATAAGCTTCACAAAGCCCTTTATTTACTATTTAGATCTACTGGTAGCAAGCAATGTAACACTTCCTGCTGAAGAGGAGTCATGTGTAAAGGATGTACTCACACATAACCTACAGGAATGT
Organism: Ornithodoros moubata; assembly: GCA_029532675.1. Lineage (NCBI taxonomy): Eukaryota > Metazoa > Arthropoda > Arachnida > Ixodida > Argasidae > Ornithodoros > Ornithodoros moubata. Next base: position 37,903 of record JARGYV010100762.1, on the reverse strand, counting down.
TCTGGAATTCTCAAACAAGAAGTCATCCCATATGCAAAGACAAAAATATATCAGAACCAAGTGTGCAGGTAATGTATACTGCTAAAAGAAAGCAGTTTATTAGTGCTTATGACAGAGGTTTTAATTTAAATTAATCTTGTTTCAGAAACCTTCATCTTTACGAACAGTGTGTAAACGTCACCTTAGAACAGTGCACAAGCAGGTCGCACGTGAGGCTAATTGACGACATACATCAGGTTTCAAACATCACTTTGGAGTACTACAGCACATGTCAACATAATACAGGTACTTCTGTCTTTTTGTAATGCTTAATGGTTTTAATTCTCTTGGCTTAATGCTCTGTTTTTGTAGGTGTATCATGTAACATCACAGAGGGAGCTTTGAGCCCATGCTTAGGCATTCTAAAAGCAGTGGTTCTACCCAACACGAATCCAAGTGCTGTTAGCATTGAGCTCGAAGAGGCATGCAAGTATGAGTCGCTTTTTAAAACTATTCCAGTTGACATGTTCTGTTCAATTGACAATAAGACAGTGCAATTTAATGAAAAATAAATTATTGTTGGGCAATGTTTCTCACGCTGGTTGTTGGTGTGCCGTGCTAACTAAGGTTCTAATGTTTTCAGAGGCATGCAGTACTATCGCATGTGCATCTTGAACGTCTTTAAAGACGCCTGCGGTTCGAATGATGCTTTGCCAGAAAGTATTGACGTCGAATATTATGCGCTTGATCTCCCACTACGGTATGATTGGACTTGTAAACTGCTACAGGCTCCAGGTGAATGTCTATTGTGCATGTGTGCACCTTTTTTAAATGTGTAACTTTTTCAGACACTTGTGGTTCTGACAAACTGCAGCAGGAAATTATGGAGTGCAAAGGCTTCCTCAGAGTTGTTGATGACATTATGTCAAACAGAAATGAAAGCAAAGAGAACCTATGCAGGTATCTCTTAAAAAGAATCTTCAGTTATGATAATAATGCACTGCTCAAATTCTAGGCTTTTAAATAGCTATGCTGCATGCGTTAAACGATCGTACAGCGAAATATGTGGCAGAAAACTAACCGCTATTCCTGAACTTATTCAACTTGATGAAAAGTACAGTTTTTATCAACAAGCCTGCAAGCAAAGTCTGCTTGAAGGTCAGTGCTTATGTGACTTTTCTTTTTATTTGTGTATGTGTGTACACTAGCTTTGCCTCCCTTTTAGTGCACACCTGCACCAAATCAGCAGTATCTAAGATGATGCAAGAGTGTCGTACAATCATGACCACGATTGCAATCCCGCTCTCCATGGACAAATCAAACATCTCCAGTCTCAAAAGCGCTTGCAAGTAAGGTTAAATGACAATGTGGTCATAACCTAAATGCAGTAATGCTTTGTAAAGTATTTACATGTACAATTTGATGCACCCAAATAAGTGTTTTCACCTTAAGGTGTCGTATGCACTTACTTATGCCTATTTAAGCATACATACAAGACAATAGATTTTCTTGATGTGCCACCATGCAGGTGTACTACAAAAGGTGCTGTACTCTTCCCCATAGGTACGTCCACTATTACCAGCAATGCATCACTCAGCAGGGGATGCTGATGTGCTCCAATGAAGCATCCTTTATTGGAGATGCTATCAAAGAGTCTGCTGAATACTTCAACGCTTACAACTGGACATGTGATGCTGTAAAAGGTAAAGGAGTTCTTGTAATGCTTCAATAATAACAGCCAGTGTACATCCAGATGTGCCTTCTTGCAACAAAGAAACATTCACCGAGAAGACCCAAGGATGCTTCGACGCATTTATCGCCTCGTCGGTCATTCCTCACACTAAAGGCACCAATCTTGATCAGAAGAGTCTCCAGGCAGCTTGCATGTAAGTGAGAATTCATGCAGGACATGTGTGGCAACAGATGGCATCCTTTACTAATTGCTTGTCTTTATACTATAGTGCTGTAAAGGAGTACCAGTTGTGTGTCATGAAGAAAGCTGACCTGATATGTGGAGACGAGTATCGACGGAATGATCATTTGTTGGAAGTCTTCACAGATGGAGTGTATGGCATGTACAATTGGACTTGTGACACACAACGTGAGTTTGCCAACCTAGGGTGTTTTCTTGTGTGCATCAGGTGATTTTGAAAACCTAGCCTAGATTACATTGGCCAACACAACAGATGTACAGCAGTAAGTTCCACTGCAAAGAGCTTACTTTCGAGAAGCCTGTGGAAATATATTGCTGGTGGGAACAATTAGCCACCCAAAGCTCTGATTGATTGGATTTCACTGGGTTTGATGCCAAAGCGAGTTTGTAAGTCAGCTTCAGTTTATGCTTACGAACAATACGTATGCTCGCTTTACAGAGAAAAATGGCATATGTATGGAACAAAAACATCGAATGTAAAACCCTCTGCTTTAAAGTACCTTTAAGCAGTAGGTACTGATCTGTACAGATACTATATACTACTAGCACTGCAGCAAATACTACATAGGTTTTACTACACTATGAGGTGCATGCACAATAACTACTGTATAGTACGTAATGCAGTATATTCAAAATTTTGCTATTTCATTGTGAATAGGTCCCTTGTGCACAGATGTTGAGCTTGAGAAGCAGTTTCAGGAATGCCACAGAATTGTCGAAGTGTACATCATTCCTAACATTCAAAATGCATCAGACTCGCATCAGCTCAGATTAGCATGCAGGTGAGTTTCGACATTACTTCTAAACTGTTGCCCTAAGTACACATTTCAAATTCACCTCAAGCATTTGTGCCACTTCAGTTCCACAAAGAAATATCAAGCCTGTATTGTGAACACAATCACAACTCTGTGTCCAGGAAAACAAAACATGGAAAACAAAACATTGGATGATGTAACACACAATAAATTTGGCATGTACAACTGGACTTGCGAAATAAAAGGTATGTGGGTTCTTATGTACGATCAACCTTTTTACATGAATGTGGTTGTAACATTAACTTACACACTGTTGTGAGTTTGGATGTCTGTGAGAATAAGGTTTAGAGTTCTTTGTTTGTTTACTCTTCTCCGCAGCTGCTACCTGCACAGAAGACTTTATAGGAACTCGTATAGTGCCTTGCAATGATATTATGATGAACCTGGTGATACCTTTTGCCAAAAAAGGTGCAAGTCTAGCACAAATGAAAGCTGCATGCAGGTAAACAAAGGTGTCATAGATGCATATGTTGTTTGTTTACATTACAACCAAAAAATATGCTTTGTGCAACAAAAATATGTGAATGGTAGTAACATATGACCAGTGACATATTTATTCTGCCAAAGCAACGTCCATTGCTAAAGCACACTGCACTTGAGTGTTCTGCAACACTGCACGATACTTTTATGATGATGCATTTTGACCAATGACTCATTCATACCTCTTTGCATTGTGCTGACAGAGGTGTTCAAGAATACAAGCAGTGTGTGGTGCAGACCGGCTTTCAATTATGCAAAGACAGTGTGAATGACACGAAGTTGCTGAACAATGTCACGAATAATCTATACTCCTTTTATAACTGGACATGCGAAAATCAAGGTTTGTCTGCATACTGTTGCGCTCTTTTGTTAAGTAGTCTGTGCTCTAACAGGAGACGTCTGCAAACAAGAGTACCTTGACAATTGCTCTCACTTGATCACAATGGGAGTTTCACAAAATATTAAGGAGCCACAAGATCTCTACAAGCTTAGGCAAGCCTGCAAGTGAGTGGGTACTTAAAAACTTAAAAGGATCACAGATATCAGTCTGGCATTTCACTCTATAATGTTACACGTTACAGAAATGTACGAATGTATCATGAATGCATATCTGCAATGGACAAAACATGTCTTAAAGAAGGAATCTACCCATTGGCGGGCAATCTCTCAGAACAGACAGGTGGACTCTTTGATATGTATAATTGGACTTGCGAGTTTGAAGGTGCGTACTCCTTTCGTTGTATGTTACTTAGTGCACTAGCGATTGCCTGACATAAACTTTTTATAGGGTGCACAAACGTATCGGTGCACTTCGCACTGAAGATGTGTGCAGACATTCTAGATTCTTCGGTGACACCATATGCAACCAATTCTTCGTCGGACGAAAACCTCGATACAGCATGCAAGTAAGTCGCAACTTCTTTATGCATGGAGGACTTGACTGCTATGAATACAGTGTGTTGGACATTGTGATAGGTGTGCATAATAAGCATGATACAAGCAGTCTAGAAACGGTCCACTTCAGGTACAAATGCTCATATAATTCCAGCGTGAACACCTGTGAGACGCACTGTGAGTTGAGGCCGCAGTCTGACCTAGAGGCGTCCACAAAATAGCCCACAAAAACTAATGTACCTAATAAATACCTAACATTCAACAGAGATCTGCTTTTTGGGTGTTTTTGTTAAATAATGGTGTCCTTTCCAATGCTTTAGGGGTTTACACCGCTTTGAAGAATGTTTGTCTGATGTGCACATGTCAGTTTGTGGAGACCGAAAATTTCCGGAAATTGATATCTTGGTTAATGCATCCAAAGCAATTGAGTACTACAACTGGACGTGCAACACTGGTTGTAAGTAGCTCTGACCTCTTTCACTGTAATGGCCGAATTTGAATTTTATTTAGTTAGACCATGCTGATTAACTGAAACAATAAGCACTATAGATCCAAAATATATTGTCTTTGAATCTGTGCACACAGACGTGATAGACTGAAGGTACGACAATTATCCTTAGCAATCACACTTTTCAAATGTGAACAGAAGTACTAGGTTACTAAATCTGTGTACTCTTTTTACAGCTGAAAACTGCACCAACAAAAATCTTGAGAAGCACTTTCTTCAGTGCAGCAGCATACTCAACATCCATGTTGTGCCACATGCATCTGGTACCCAGAAAGACGTTGAAACACTGTGCAAGTGAGTAACAGAAAGACGTTGGCTTATTATGGCAAGAGCTATAACCTTTCTCCTATGTTTCAGATATGTACGGGAGTATCAAAAGTGTTTATTAGAGGGGGGAAAAGCATATTGTCCTTCTGCGTCACCCGATATCAAAGCCCTTAATGAAATGACAGGTGGCCTTTATGCAAAGTATGAGTGGCTCTGCACTTTTAATTGTAAGTTATTTTTTCATCATGTCCACTCTCTGTGAACATGCTGTCACTACGGACAGTTATATTATGTGCCGTGTTTCTTGACAACAGGTAGAGATCAGCAGTATCTCGTGAATCACAGTAGAATCACATGCCCACTAAATGCGTAACTATTATCGCTGACACAACCTAAAACCATTTGAGTGCAGTTTTAAGTGATGAGAACTGTGCTTGTTGGTATTTGTCATGAATATCTAATAACACAGCCCAAATGCCTCCAAGAGACACAACACTTCACATACGACGCAACCACTATGCTGGACATGCGATTCGTAATAAGATTCAAACTCTCTGCAGCCGTGCAATGTGATCAAACTGTCTTTGCACCTGTGCTTCTGGAATGCATGCCATCTATTACGGACCTCGTGGTTCCAAATGTGGTAATGAGCAAAGACCGGGAAAAGCTGAAGCTCGCATGCAAGTGAGCCTGATAGTACCAACTCTAAGAACCAGCAAAGTGCTATCATGTTTTTATTACTCCTAGGGGAAACAATGATTTCCAAAACTGTATTCAAAGTAAGGGGCCAATGGTATGTCCGCAAACTGACTTTCGGGACTTCAGTGCCCTAGACACACTGACGAAAGGTCTTTACATGAAATACAATTGGACCTGCTTTGAAGCAGGTGAGCTTGCATAGAGCCTAATTATGGAAATGAACTTAGGAGCAAACAGACGATTTTCTTCTCCCAATCAGTCAAAATGTGCTCACAAGAAGAGCTGAAAACAGGGGTGGAGGTTTGTTCTTCGATAATCAGCACAAAGATACTTCAGAACATCAACGTGCAAGACAAAGCTCTCATTCATAAGGCGTGCAAGTAAGGATATGTTTGCCACCAGACCCATGGAACTGCAAGTCTGTGTAACCCGAACGTAATAATTTCCAGGGGGCTGAGGGAGTACAGTAAGTGCATGAATGCATCTCTACGGCGACACTGCCCTGCTGACATCAGCACAGGCCGAGTCACATTGGTCAACATTACCAGAGAAATTGAGACAAGATATAACTGGACATGCTCTGTTAAATGTAAGTTTTGATATCTTCATACCAGTACCGAAGAAGGTGTGTATTTTTCTTTATTTGTAGTGCTGAACTGTACAAGGGAGAGCATGAAGAATATCATTTCCAAGTGTGATGTTCACATTCAGAACTCACTGCTTCACAATCTCGATATCCCAATGAGTGAAGTAAACATTACAAAGTCCTGCAGGTACTCCAATTGTAGATTGTGCAGTGTCATTGAAGTGTTTGATGCTGTTTTCCTTTTTACAGCCAGTTCAAGCTTTACCAGAATTGCATTGTGCAAGAAGGAAAGAAGATCTGTCCGAACGATGACATGGAAGACATTAATGTACTGACAGATATCACAAATGGTAGTTTCAACAAGTACAACTGGACTTGCACTGCAAAATGTAAGCATGTTTTAGATTAGTACTTTGCCACTTTCTAGCAATAATTTCATGCCCATACCAGACAATGTGCTTAGCCCTCAGAACGGTCAACTAATGATTCAATTTTTCATGTTCTGCAGTGGAAAATTGCACGCATGAAAACTTTGAGAGATTGCATGAATCCTGCAGTGAAGCATTTCTTGGCAAGGCAGTCCAAAATATTCATTACCCAGTATTGAAAGACACTCTGGATGTTGCGTGTGTGTAAGTTAGTCTTTGCTTCACTTTGTATCCTGTACTCCCTGACAGCATCATCCCTGAATACCTAAATAACAAACACCACATTTATTGACACCACTTGCACCACTTGTGATTTTGGGCTCATCGAGCATACAGTGTGCTTTTTCATTGTTCTACCCATCTCAAACCCTCCTTTGTAACTTGTCATAAAAATACAGCTTGTATATCTTAAATTTTTAGCAACACAGTAAAGGCTAGCATGTCATGAAAAACAGAGGATCCTATCCTCACCTAAGTGAGACAGGTATAACTAATTTCTTCTACTAACAGGTATGTCACAAAATATCGTGAATGCGTCACAGAACGAAGCTATCACATCTGCCCAGTTGATGAGATTTTTGGTCCTGAAAAACTTCAAAATCTCACCTCTGGAATGTACACAAAATATTTTTGGGTCTGTGAGCCTCACAGTAAGTGCAGTATATTGAGTTACTACCTCGGTGAACTCTGTCTAATACCTGGCATCGTGCCCAGGTGTAAGCTGCACAACAGAACACCTGATGGAAGTGTTTGACGGCTGTGAGGAGCACATTCATTACTCAGTGCTGCCTTACTCAAAGAACTACTCCAATCCAAAGGCCATGAAGGTGGCTTGCCAGTGAGTGACTGTAAACATTAATCTAGGCATTTACTATGAAATAGCTGCTTTACTTCTGAACGTCTTTTTTAGGGGTAATGCAAAGTACCAGGACTGCATTATATATCACGGGAACAATGTTTGTCCAGAAGTAGAGTTCAGTTTACTGTTGCTGAAAAATCTCACGAAAGGATTGTTTAGCAAGTATAACTGGACCTGCTCAGAAAATTGTAAGCATAAGCAGAATGTGTTGTTTCAAGGCTATTTTGACTAGCAACATTGAACTTTCAGTAACTGAATGTAGCCCGGGATTACTGATGCCAGTTGTCGAGAACTGTTCCTCAGTTATGACAACTGATGTTATTCCGCTTCTGGAAGAAAGTGCAGAGGACCTGATAGAATCTGCTTGCGCGTAAGTGTTACTGCCACGTGAGAGAGTGATTTCATCACATAACAATAACAGTGTAAGCTATCACAGAATATTTGCTGCTGCGATGGCAAAAGTGCTAAGTGTAATGTGTACTAAGCGACTTGCTTGAAACAGAGGTGTCACAAAGTATCAAGACTGCATTCTATCTGGCTTTCGGACAACCTGTTTCGAAGACGGTTTTTATACACAGTCAAATTTGGACAACATGACCCAAGGTCTCTTTAATGAGTACAACTGGACATGCGGAGGAGGTACGCTTTTAGCCTGGTTCTTTTCTCTCTCTCTCCTAAGTCGTATATGACATGAACTTCTCAGGGCGACCAACAACACAACTTCCAACTGTTGAATGTGATTCAAAGAAAATTGACAGCCGATACAAGGAATGCCTTGGTTTTATCAAGGTGAAGGTACAACCATTCACAAAAGACAAGGCCCTGATTGCCTTCCTAAAAGCTGCATGCAGGTACGTGGTGTAGGTAAGGGTAGCTGGCATATAGGAACAAGTACAGACAGGCCAGGCACAAATCTCTCGAACCACATTAAAATTTCTTAAAACAGATGTTAACACTTACAGTAAATGAGATTTATTTGAGTAAGTACTTAATTAAATATATTAACTAGTCAACAATTATGTGACTGCACATTTTCAGGCAGAAGTGCAGCGCTATCACTGTAATATGCTATAGAGCTTTATGTATCAGCTGTCTTGCTTTTACTTTCTTTACCAACTGCTGTTATTCAAAGTTTGTACAATATTAAAGTGGTTCACTACAAAAGCAAAGTACAAGAGTACAAGAAGCAGTTGCTTAATCGAAGAGCTCCACTACAGGTCTATCATCGCAAGAAACGTTCCACACTACACTACATTAACTGCAAGGGTAACTCAAAAGTAGCTGCGAAATATAGCTCTCTGCAAGAGTAAATCATGATACCTGAAAATCTTGTTTTCTTCTTTTTTTCTAGGAACAACAATGTGTTCAAACAGTGCATCAACTCTAGAATCCCAACCAACTGTGTCCATCAAGATACTGTCATACATTCTGTAGAACTCAAATTCTACATGCAGCTGTATGAAAGTTACAGGTGGACTTGCAAGATCGGTTCTATACCCGGTGAGGGCGACATATTTAGAGGGGGCTTTCAGTATTCATGTCATCATGTCTTCCACAGGCAATACATGTGACACTAACATTGGTAAAGCTCTTCAAGAGTGCAGTGGCATCGTTGAAACATTGATCCAGGAAGACGTCTCCGTCCTGGACGATGAAGAGTTGTTGTTGGAAACTTGCAGGTACTGTATGCTGCTCTCTCGCCTTGTGTCTGGCGCTGTCACTTAGTGCATAGAACAATGAATTATGCTGCAGGCATGTGAAAGACTACCAGTCATGCACAATGCATTCCCTTAGAGAGCTCTGCGGAGATAGTGTCATACTTCAGCAGAGCTCTGAGGCTGTTAAGCAGCTTGTGCATTCATACAATCGCTACACATGGACATGCATTGATCCACACATCAAAAGAGGTATGCATTTCAAGAAGCCCTGCAGCTATTTCCTATGAATAATTGTTTGTTCAGAGCACTGCACAGCCGAAGTACTGGTTCCTCTTCTGAAAGAATGCCAGGGATTCATTGACTTTGTTGTGAAACGAAATGCAGCCTTGTCATTTTCGTTAATGAATTCCTGCACGTAAGTGTACTGGTCCTATTTCTGTAGGGATCTTATATTAATCTGATATTATCTTATATTAACTTTTAGGGGTCTCATGGATTACCGCACGTGTGTGTATACCGCTGTGAAGGACACTTGCAGGAACAACATATCGGAAATAGTGGAAGACTCAAGGGTCAAGTACTATCTCGTGCAACTTCCAGACAAACACAAAGCCGTTTGTGAAAAACCAAAATGTAAGAAATTCACAGTAGAAGTGAAGTGGCAGTGCTTGTGTAATTCATGGTATAAAAAGTCTCAAGTAGGGCTGTGTGAATAGTAAAAATGAATGCAGTATGAATATTGCCAATACTTGACATCGAATATCGAACAGACACATCATCCTGATCAACTATGATCCTTATTGCATGAAGGGTATCAGCACTGTGCATGGGTAGCCACAGGCGTACCAATCTGCCGTGCTGTGGTCTGACATCAGTTTTCATTCAAGGAAACTATGTAAACGAGAACAGCTATAAAAAGAATATGTATATACTATACTGCAACTATGGTACATGTTACTTTAAAAAAAAAGCTCTGTTCAACCTTCAGTGGAAGCAGGCACTTCCACCATGTGTTCCCAGCAGAAGAGACTAATCAAACATGAATACGAAAATATTTGACATGTCAAATATTTGCACAGCCCTATGTGCCACCTCTCATCTTTGTACACCATAGAGTGACACCTAATTTTGTTTAATTTTGCCATGTACACATACTTGCAGCTTCTGAATGCAGTGATGCTGTCCTTAAGGCTCGCCTTCAAGGCTGCAAAGGAATCATTAGCTGGGTGGTACTTCCAGTATCTGAGGACAGTGATTCTGCTCGTTTAAAAGCAGCTTGCCTGTGAGTGTATATCGCTTAGTCTGCTTTATAAATATTAGCGTTGTGCTAATATTATCATGTGCTGGAATTTACAGTGGAGTAAAAGACTATCAAAGATGTGTGCATAAAACAGCAAGCACAATATGTCCAAAAGAGAATGTACACTCTTCCGATACACTTGATAAACTTACGTCGGGACTATTCTCAAAGTACACGTGGACCTGCACGAAGACTAAGCATGGTGAGACAGTTTTTCTAGTGGTGCGACAGTTATATTTGCAGGTTTGTCTTTTGCACTTTTGCAGTGACAGCACAAAGTTTTACAACACAAGTATCTGTCACCACCACAATAACAAGCAGTACTATGAAGGTTGTGGTCTGCACAGAGAAATTGGCTGTCAAAAGCCTCATGGAATGTATGGGCTTCATAAACCAAGGAGTGATACCAAACACTGCCATCAAAGACGACCAGGAAAAGCTGATTGTTGCTTGCATGTGAGTAGCATCCCCATGGATGTTGCTTGGGTTTTTTTCTGGGTGAAATGAAAATTGGGTGTAATTCTAAAAGCAGTAACTATTTGGGGTGAAATAAAGTGATACTGGCACTCTTGGATGCTAGATGTAGCCCATTGTTAGCTGCTGCTGTTTACACAATCTTAATACTGTAATTTGACACTGGAACATTTATAATGTTCAATACATTGATAACAGTCAAGACATACTGAACTTTTCTGCCTTGTAGATCTGTGCGGCTGTACCAACAGTGTGTAAATGAGAAGACTGAGCTGTGCAGCAATAATACTGATGTGTTAAGATCACTCATGGTGAAGTATTACACGGTTGAGCTGTACAAAACATATGAGTGGACCTGCAAACCAGTGGCACCGAAAGGTATGTGTTGTGGTGCATCAAAATTTTCCCATTCACTATTTCGTGCTCCTTGTCTTCTGCAGCCATCTGCAATCCTCTCCTAGTCATGAGACAATTTGAGAACTGCTCAAAGGAGTTCAACGTATCTTTTCTTGACATGAAACCCGAGGATGTCAGTTTGCTGAAACTTGACGCTCTGTGCTCGTGAGTGCTAAGTAGAATACTGTGTTGTACATGGTGTGTACAACACAATATGTATTTTGTAACTAATATTCTGGTATTCTATCTTCTACCAGGGCTGTGTCACAATACCAGACGTGCATCGATGTTGAAGTTCAGGAGAAATGTGGAAAACGACTGTTACCTCAAACTCCACATGTTGTGCACTTCATGAGAGACCTTTACAACCTTTATAACTGGAGCTGCAGCCTACATCGTACAGGTATGCTGGTACAACGTGTCTGCCTAATGTGTATTGGCTAGAATCAAGAGGGCTGCTGTCTTAACCTCGGTTTCTTTCAGAAAATTGCGAAGTGAATGAAGCAGTCAGCTCATTATCTGAATGTCTAGGGTTTCTCGATATTCAGGTTATTCCTTACATTAAGAACACTTCAGAGACATCGCTAGAAACTGCCTGCATGTAAGTAGGCTCATTAAGGAACTATTCAAGCAGTTTCGTTTGAAGTCAACCTTAAGCAACATCTGAGCAGTGTGCCACACCTAGTGCAACAGTCAAACAAACCCCATGATCTGTGGAACAGCATGCATTGTCATCCTAGCCTTATATACCTCATCAATTACCATAGGCTGAACTCCCTTCTGTTGCAAGAGAGGCGGGAGCCTCCACTGTACAAATCTGCTGTTGCCATTTGTCAGCAGTGCCAATTTTGAATTTCAATAAGCTACTGTCATTCTCTTTATGTGACAAGATTATGTAAGGCTGGCTTGACATCACTTTGACCAAGAGGCACAATGTTCTGTGTTTTCTATTATTTTTCAGTGCTAAGTGTTCGACAAGTCGCTTTCCAACATTGTGAAATCTGGTGTATACTGTGTGCGAATCAGAGCAATTGCATTTTACTCTTCCAGCGGATACCAGGAATTCAGATACTGTGTCCTTTCACGCATTTATGGAAAATGTGCACGCAATGCCTATGTGCATCGCCTTCCACGTGTTCAATATTTCACTCAAGAGCTTCTTCACAACTATAAGTGGTTATGTGAGGCTGTCCACCATGCCAGTGAGTAACAATGGCAAAGTGCTCACTGTAGAACACACATTTGATAACATGTTCATATTCCCATGCTAGGGCAACCAGAGTGTGACAGCAAAGCATTGCTGGATCAGCTCAAGTATTGTTACAGTGCACATGTGGAAAGTAAAGTTTTACCTAATGCTATAATGGGAGACACATCTTTAAAAGTGAGGCTTGCCTGCAGGTGAGAATGAATGGATTTTCTTTTCTTTTTTTTTTTTTTTTTTTTTCACGGAGGTGCGGTTATTACATGAATGCACTGTTTGGTGATCGGTTTTAATGATTGTGTGATGCCTGCTTTATGGCTTATGTTTTATGAATATCTTTGTTAGCAGTGAGAATGGCTTGAGGTGAGAAACCATTTTCACTTTACTTAGTCGAATGATCTGCTGCTCATTTAAAACCCCTTTCCTAACTGGAATGAGTTTTCAGTAGCCATTCTCACATGCCAACCGCTTCGAAAGAGTAAAAAGTTAGCTCAGGGTTCTCCCACTGCAGAACGCACTACAGATGCACTGCACTGTGAAAGCAGAAGCAAAAAAAAAAAAAAAAAGCCTGAGGCTGTTATAACAAACAACATGAGCAACGTGTGGTTGTGTATGAGGTATTATGTTTTTGATAAAAAATGTATATAAAGTGCAGAAAAACACTTATTCACTTGCCTCAGCTGTACTGCTTAATGTTGCTTGTGACAAAAGGATCAGTGAGTGTGTCATATCTGTCTACCCTATCTTCTAGTGCTCTTAATGCATACCAGAAGTGTGTCAATACCCAAATCAAGTCCCTATGTCCAAGTGATCATGGCCATGTCTTGTCTTTGGATGCCATTAAAAACTACACCTATTTAGTCTATGAACGGTACCAGTGGACTTGCGAAATAAGTATGTCTACCTTTCTTTTTGACTATGTTTACATTACACAATACAGCGGATGAAATTGATGACTGCAATACCTTTCTTGTAGAGCCAGAATGTGACAAAGACAGTTTGCTCAATGAGCTCCAGAAATGCAGAGGAATAATAGATATCAAGGTAGAGCCCAATGCACAGAATATGACAGATGCCATTAAACTGAACGAAGCCTGCAAGTAAGATAGCACAGTTCATGACAAAGTGGTTACTATTAGACCATAACATATTTTACTGCATTTTCAGGGGGACACATTTGTACCAGTCCTGCATAATGAGCAGAGCCAGAGAAAAATGCATAACTGACTCTCCTATATTTCTTTTACCCGAAGTGGCCTATTTGGCATTTGTACTCTACAACAAATACAATTGGACTTGCTACTATGCAAATACTTCAGTAAACGAAGGCAAGACATCTTGTGATGTAACTTAAGACTAAGACCACTCATCTGTGGTCTCTTTACTAAGCATCCCCTCGTGGTGCAGATGGAGCTGGCAAGCTCGGAAATGCTATGCAAGTGAGCTCCACCGAGGTTGCTCAGGAACTCAGGGAATGCTACGGGTTCATTGAGTACAAGGTGGAAAGCCCATTGTCCCATCCTTTCAGAGAATATGGCACAAGGGAAGCTTGTCTGTAAGTTTGTAAGGAAACAATGCACTGCAATGATAGTGATACATATGGTCTGAGATTTAAGATTGAATCACGCAAGTCCAAAAACCTTGCGGGTAAAAACAATAAGAATGAAGATTGAAATTTTGAGATGATTTGAAGATTTTGAAAGATTGAAAAAAATTGAAAAATTTCTTCGTTATTTGAAGGTCTGAAGAAATAGCAGTCATTAATCCGATCAGTTCATGTTCCTTTCCAGTGGTGCACGGGATTATAGAAAGTGTATTGAACACAAGCTTAGTAAGCTCAAAGCTGAACATATTGGTATACCAACTACGCAAGACATCAGATACTATACCAGTATCATGTTCAACAAGTACAACTGGACCTGTGAAAATCTCTATGCAGAAGGAAGTAAGTCTAATGTTCTAAATTTCTCAAGGTCTTGGTAATCATGATCACTTTATTCCTGTCTCAGGTCTTTCTTGCTCTGTTGACAAGCTCGAAAGTGGACTACAGCAGTGCAGAAGCTTTGCTGATTTAGCCATTGCTGCTTTGTCGAGCAATGGCAGCTCTGAAGAAATCTGCGAGTGCGCACAAATGCAACCCAGACCATAATGGGTTAAATCACGTGACTTTTGTTACTATTAGAAATTAATTTTGTAGGCACTACATGGATCATCAATTGTGCATCGATGAGCAGTTAAATCAGTGCTGGTTTTTGCCTACCGTACTCAGACTGGCACGTGTGCGGATGCATACTCAGCTCTTGAACAACACCTACAAGCAATACTGCTCTTTCCTGCCTCCAGGTACACTTTCTGCTAACATAAGCACTCTGGGAGATGTCTATCTTCTTTTCCTCATATCATTTCTAGACAAAACAGAATGCAGCACTAAGGAACTCACTGCCAAGTACAAACAATGCATGGGATTTGTAAATTTTGGAATTATACCCAATCTGGGGTCTGAAAGCACAAAGTTGGATATTTCAGAAGTGCAGAGGTGAGTCAAGCGATTGGCTGCAGGTGAAAGATAGCATGCTCAGACATGTGGTTTTTTGACACCATAGGTATTTAGAAGACTACAAGGGGTGCATTCAGGAGGTGACTCGGAGGGCATGCGGCAGTGCTAATTTGAGGAGTGCAGAAGCCGCACTCACGGTACCCATCCAAAATGTGCAGAAGTACACTCAGCTTGTCAGTACTTGTGAGTTGCACCACTATTTGCATGCCTGTACTCTAACTTGGCACCTCTTTGAGACTCCACATGCATATTGTTTATGTTCCAGACAACTGCTCTGATAGCTCAGTCGCTGCAGTATTGAGAGAATGTGATGGTATTTGGGATCTGGACATTGAACCATTGCTGAAGTACACAGATAATAGTGATTTAATTCAAGCCTGCACGTAAGTACAGTTTGACAACTGGTAGAACTAATCTGTCTATATCTATCTTTTTTTGTAATGAAGATCTGTGGAAGTGTTTGGAAACTGCGTTAAGCAGAAAGTTCTTCCCCTGTGTGAGAAAATGGAAGCTGCAAGTGGTTTCCAAAGTGTCAACACTTACGTTTCCAATGCACTGGATGTGTATAAGACTATATGCTCGAGAGACCTCATACCAGGTACTTGCTACGTAAGGTTTTTTACACCAGGCTTTGGTGTTGATCTGTGGCAAAACTGTTGATCATAGATTTTGTATGCATAAGTATGCTATTTCCAGTACAAGAAGCAATGTGCAACAAGGCAGATTTGATAACTGCCTTCATAGAATGCAGTGGAATAATTGACCTAAAAGTGATACCATTCGTGGACAATCCGAACGATCATATCAAGTTAGACATAGCCTGCAGGTATCTGCTGTACTTACATTAAAGCAGGATGTGTTGTTCACGGTGAATCCCATGTTATTTTCAGAGGTGTTGGTGACTACAAGAAGTGCATTATCTCGAGCTTGAACCCAGTGTGTGAAGATAAGATTATTCCGATGACCAGTGATGTGACAAAATACTTGAGAAATTTCTACAATATGTATGATTGGACATGTAACATGAGCAATTCAGGTGAGGACATTGCTGCCCCGTAATAATGTCAATGTAAGCAGAAAAAATTTTCAGATGCAATATGTGACGTACAAGAACTGAAACTGAACCTGACAAAGTGCATTGGTCTGCTTAACAAGGAGTTTGACGTTTCTGTGGTAGGCCTAAATACTGATTATTTCTGCAGGTAAGTTGTTTATGCTAGAAAGAGCGCCTACTGGCCACTGACTGGATTGTCTTTCACAGCTTCCTCGATGACTATAAACTTTGCCTGAACATTCATACAAGTTCAGCATGTCGGAGAAACAAGAGAGTGATGCGTTCCCCAGAAATCAAGTATTTCACATCTGAGGTCATATCGAAATTTTTGGGGTTGTGCAATATCATCGACTTGAAAGGTAAGTTCCAAATTGCCCTGTGCCGTTTATCAGAATGAAAGTCCTCTTTTAGAATGCAAGAAGGAAGTTGTCCTGCTCGGAATGCACAAGTGCAAAGGCTTCTTCGATTACTCTCTTATCGAAAATCTTAAAGATGGCGGTGAGGAAGATGAAGTGAAGCAAGCCTGCAAGTAAGAGAGCTTCAGAAGTTGTTGTTTCTCAGCGTCCAGTAAATTTTTAACGTGATTTATGTAACTTTATAATGCAGAGGCATTTCCAATTACCGCTATTGTGTTCATCAAGAGCTGTTCAAGCTGTGTGACGTTTCCGACCCTGTTGTTCTGGATAGTACTGTTCAGTACTATGCCGTGCGACTTCCTCGAAATTATTCCTGGGTGTGTGATCTGCATATGAAGCATGGTAAGTGGTGAAAAATGCATTTACTGTTGTAAAATGAAGCAGCCCATTTAACTGTTTGCAGCCCCTTGTCTTTTTAGCAAATGTATAAGGCAAATGTAACATGACTTATTGGGTACATGTAGCAGAGTTCACAGTAACACTCTGGCAGCCCTAGCAGCAGCATTCTGTAATGACCTCCAAATGGGATGTCCTTCTGATCCAGGGCTGTAATTCAGGGTGAAACCGGACTGTATTCTCTACTGGCACTTAAGTAAAATGAATACTTTGAGAAATTGACAGCACATGCCTGTATACCCGTTTGCATCTTAATCGAACAAGCAAGGCGATAGTTGCATGATTCATGTGGTATCATTTGGTGGTGTCACAGAATTTAACCAAAGAAAGATGAATTTTAGGAAGAAATCGAGTTTTACCCAAATCTGTTCCACTTCAGAAAGGAATAATCGGGTGAAATCTAAGTTAGCCCTAAGAAATTGAAACCCAATGGTTACTTGTACAATGACCTGCAAGTGCCCTGTCAATCTCATATGAAAATTTGTCTTTGCAGAAAATTGTTCCGTCCAGAACATTCTGCCTTACATAATTGAATGTCAAGGTTTCATTCAAAGTGTTGGTGACCCTCATCATCTCCATAAAACAGACTCTTTTGGGTTAAACATTGCTTGCAGGTATGTGTGTATGTGCACGAGTATGTGTATGTGAAAATGTTGTGCTTGTTTTTCAGTTTTGTGCAGCAATATAAGGAGTGCATCGATATAAACATCAGATACGTATGCAAAGAACCGAAAGTCCTTTCTGAGGTGTCTGAAATCAGCTTCTACACACAAGACTTGTATCACAAATACCTCTGGACATGTAGCCGTGTAGGAAGTGAAAAAAGTAAGGTGGCAATTTCTGCTCGGCTGCTCGGATTGCTTGCATTTATGCTATCCTATTTGTGAGACTTGGTATCCTGTAAACCAGCCTTTTTTTTCATGATGATGTTACCACAGCGTGAAGCTGATATCTGTATCCCTTTCTTTTGGCCGATCTGTCAGATTCACTGCACCCAGGTCAATCACAGCACTCAGTCTAATATTTTCATCAGGAGGGCAGCTTACAATAGTACTAGTACTACAGAAAAAGATTTAACCAGGCCACTCAATAACTAAATGGAAACATGGCGAATTAACAAGTCTTAACAATTCATTCAAACAGTAACATGTGCAACATGCTAGGCCTTGTGTTAAATGTAAAAAAAGAAAGCCAGGCCCCACATACACGTACCAGTGCAGATAATGTCATATAGACGTGCTATGTGCCATGTATTAGATTTTTCCAGTCTTACTTGTTTCACATTTTTCTAGGCTTTTGTATTCATATGCTTGTGCATAAAAACATATTTTAATGCATAGGTATTATAACATTCAGGATATAGAAGCACATAAGCACTTGTGTGTAATGCTGCCTACTTCCAGCATCTGTGTACAGGTATCTTTCATTTCTATTTCATTTTCAATGTTATTCATGTCATTTACAGAAAAGCTGTGCGATGCAGAAGAGCTTCTTGTTGAGTTAAAGCAGTGCGAAGTCTTCTTGGTGCATGGTGTGACACCATACATGGACAACTCTTTTGAAACTCTTAAGTACAGTTATGTGTGCGAGTGAGTACATCTACCCGTTCCTTAGCAGTTAGGAGAAATAAAGCCCTCTCCATTTTATGCATGACTTTGCAGCAATTTCATCACTTACACCAAGTGCATCCAAAAGGCCAAATCAACTGTGTGTAAAAACAGAGAAATAGAAGCAAAGCCAGAGATTAAATACCTGTTGCTGAACAAGTATAATGAGTATCGATGGTACTGTAACCCTAAGAAGACCAGCGGTATGTACGAAAGCTTTATCTAGAAAACTATGAACACCTTGTCGTCAAAATCTCAGGTGAATGCACTGAAGCACACTTGCTCGATGAATTCAGACATTGTCAAGGTTTCATCTCTGCTGTTGTGAAGCCTAACATGCAGAACATCAACAATGCTACAGTGACTGCAGTTGCATGCACGTAAGTATTGGTATAGAGTATTGCCTCCTGCAATTCGGTGTTTAAGCTAGAAGCTCTCTGTTACAGTGCCCTAGAAGACTATAAGTACTGCATTATATCAAAGCTCAGCCATCACTGCGGGTATGACACAACACTGGTGCAAAAGCCTGCAATAAGGGAACAACTGTTTGATGTCTACGACAAGTACAAGTGGATATGCGAAGACTTGAGAAAGACAGGTAGCATATGTTTGCTCAGTACATAGAAAAGCTTACGTGTATCTGAATTTTCTTAACTTACTATGCAAGGTTGCTCTAAATTTGTTCAAAAAGCTAATGCGACTGTTCAACTGTATCACTGTATCCTAATGTTTAGCTGTAATTATTTCTGAACAATGCTTACTACTGTATAACTGCAGAGTGCTCTATTCGAATGGCGATGATGAAAGTGAAGCAGTGTGAACTTCATCTTAACTACACGTCAACCCCCCGCTTAAGTATGCACGATCCTGAGAGCAGCACCTTGATCTGCAAGTAAGCCATTATGGAAGGCCTTTTACACATGAGAAGAGTAGGTACAACGTATACATCCTGGAATTTTCAGAGGCCTTCACGAGTACCAGACGTGTATAGAGCATAGCTATATGGCTGTGTGCCCATATAATTCTTCGGAGCAGGTGTGGAAAGTTATCAAAACTAGCATTTCGAGTCGTGTCAAATACATCCAAGAGGTGTGTGAACGACACAGAGCTCCAATCACCCTAGGTGAGGCTTATCTCCTAATCTCATGAAAGGTACTGGAGAAATGTGAATCATTCATTTTCTTCGTTATTTCAGTTACCTGCAACATTAAAATGGTTAACGAAAGATCCCATCGCTGCAAGGGCATTATAGACACTAACCTCACTCCTAACATACGTAAGAAGAGCAAAGGTCCAAAACTGCACGAAGCATGCAGGTAATAATATATATATATATATATATATATATATATAAAGGACAAGGGTAACATACATCTAATGATTCCTGCATCCAATATGCAGTGCTCTGAAACAGTTCCAGCAGTGCATAAGATTGAACCTTGGAAACTGCAACATGACTGCAGCACTTGATAAAGAAGTTAGCAACAAATATGGCTGGGTATGCCATGAGTCCTCGAATCAGAGTATGTGGCTTCCGATTGCATGCAACTACACCTCATACATGCAGCTCATTATGCTAATATACTTCATGTGATTTTCAGCTAGTGCATGCAATGAAATGGAGCTCCTTGAGGAGATGCAAGAATGTCTTGGAATTATGTATTTCATTGTAATGCCAAATGCGGCTATGAAAGACAACAAGGTGGCACAAGAAAAAGCGTGCGAGTAAGTTTTTGAGCTATAACTAAGTCTCGTCACATGTATCATGTGCTGGAAAAGTACAAAACAGTTTGACAATCACGTCATACGACATCTTCTGCACAGGGGCCTTAAGTTCTATCAAAGCTGTGTGCTGAGTAAGACGTCTGAAGTATGCGGAAGCAAGATCCTTGTCAGGTCCACCAAAGTGCGTCGCCTTACGCGACACATAACCAAGAAGTTCAGCTGGACATGTAATCTGCATAATGGTAGGCATGTCACTCCCCACCTTTATCTGCCCTTGTCTCATGAACTGTCTGTTAAACAACAGCTGGACAGAAGTGCAAGACCCACAATATTATGGACCCCCTGAAGACATGCCTTGGATTTATTGATCTCTCGGTGGCTCCCAACATATTTTACCCAATGGACACAAATAAGATGAAAGTTGCATGCAGGTAATTCATGAAAGGAGCTTACATGATAGCCTCTTTTTATATACCATCTTGATGGACTTTCTAGTGGCCTCGAAGATTTTCAAGATTGTGTTGACAGTAAAATATATGACATGTGTCCTCCGCATACAAAATATTTCAAGAGGAACGACGTGAAGATGTTCACAGAATTTTTGCCGAAAAAGTATAGCTGGGTCTGTCAAACCAATCACTGTACGTATGCCCCCTGACAACATGAAAACAATGAATATATGTGCATTCATTTTTGTTTTTTAGTCCACTTGTGTAGACCAATGAATGTGTTACAAAATTTGAAGATTTGCAAGGGGCTTGTGAATCATGTTCTCTTCAATGCTCTTGAGAACGGAAATTATAGCATGGCTTGTAGGTAAGAACGTATTGACGTTGTATGTTGCGCTAATTACATGAAAGGGTTCTGTCTCGTTCCAGTGCGGTAGAGTCATTCCAGCTTTGTGCTGCTGTGCAGGTTGGGAGGATATGCAGCCCAGATGAATTAGTTTTACACCATTATAACATTAGAATGACTATCAAGGATGTCTTAGACACATATGGCTGGGTGTGCAATAAATCTTCTCGTAAGGACACAGAGGAGGCCTCGCAGTTCTCTGAACTCTTCCGTGAGTAACAAAATCACCTATGTGCAAAAAGTTTGTCTCATAAACTGTTCCTTTGCTGCTGTACCAGGGGATTATGGCTGCCAGGAAACCCCACTTATAAGGGAATTGCAGAAATGTGAGGACATTTTAAAGAAGGATAGCAACCCTGGTTCTGGAAACGACACTTTTCTC
Organism: Ornithodoros moubata; assembly: GCA_029532675.1. Taxonomy (NCBI): domain Eukaryota; kingdom Metazoa; phylum Arthropoda; class Arachnida; order Ixodida; family Argasidae; genus Ornithodoros; species Ornithodoros moubata. The sequence continues at coordinate 16,431 of JARGYV010100762.1, read as the reverse complement.
TCCACAAATCTAGCAGATACCTGCAGGTTCGCCAGTTGGGTCATCACATGGTATCGGTTTACATTTTTCTTGGCTTCTTCAGGTTCGCAAGTGCATACCAGGCGTGTACTCAGTCGGCAGTTTTAGAGTTCTGTCCCCGAAGACTGGAAGAATTTGAGTCTGCTACAGTTACATATTTCACAAAAGAACTTTACCATCGTTATAGCTGGACCTGTAGTTCCATCAACGGTGGGTAATGAGTTGTCACTTGGTCAGTGAGTAATAGCCTAATAGCCGCTAATAGCCACTGGATATACACTTTGTGTACAGAGACTTCCTGCGACATTCCCTCCCTGCACTCTGCAATACCAACATGTATCGAGGTGCTAAAGAATGAGTTCATTCCACACATAGGGAACATAGCCAACCCTAAAACTCAGCAGCAAGCATGCAAGTATGTGATCACGTTCTATATCCTGTCACCGAGCTTTAAATTAGTGTAAACATGATTTCAGGGGTTTCAAGCATTTCAAGAGATGTATCAGGTCGATTGTGAGCTCCAGTTGTGTAACTGAAGTGAAAGCATATGCCAGCCAATTGGGAATTGTCGGCTTCCTCACCAGTAAACTGATGTCAAGTTTCCAATGGATTTGCAATGGTAATTAGCCATTAAATTCTCACCTCAGAGGACTGGCAGTATACAGTGAACTGGCTTACGCAGGATTCCACTGTAACTCCCATGCTGTCATTCGGAATGTGAGAGAGTGTGTCCATCACTTGGATGACTTGGTAGCTTCGTGGACAAAAAATGCAGATGGCGACCCCTGCAAGTAAGACAGCGTCTTTTACCAGCACTATAATCATCTGGCTCTCGTTATTCACAGCAAAGTCCTCGCATACAAAGGCTGCATCTTGAAGAAGATGAATTTGACGTGCACATTCAGCAGTCATCTACTTCAGTCTAAGAAGCTGGAGTATTACACTAGTGTCTTGTATCATGCATTTGACGGCTTCTGCAATGGCATGCAACCAGGTATCAGTGTCCTGTAGTGCATCATGCAGTTTTGCTTAATGAGAGCACTGGTTTCAGAGTGCAATAAGGAGCAACTTCTACATGCACTTTACAAGTGTGAGGAGATTGTGACGAAGCAGGTGCAGCCGCACACGGTTGACAGAGGGAATCCTTACGAAAGCAGGCTAGCCTGCAGGTATGCACAATTGGCTCTGCTTTTGCACAGTTGGTTCTGTTTTCCTCAGTATACAGCAAACTTCCTCCTTTAGGGGACTCACTGAATACCGCTGGTGTGTTGCCAATGTGAAAATGATGTCTCATTGCAAGTTTGAGGATGAGTCAGAGTCAGATGGAGAAGCTGACAAGTTTGTGTCGGCCATTGAAGAAAAGTACAATTGGACCTGCGAGCCGGATAAACGTAAGTTCATGTCTGTGGCCATGTTCAATTATGAAAATGCAGCTATAAGTGGCCTCACCTAGAAGGAAAGGTTAGAAGGAAAATAGCCCGTATATGATATATATGGCCCTATGTATGGATAATTGTTTCATTTCTTGACTCAGGGGTCTGCGACATTCCACGCTTCAAACTGTCTTTGAAACCTTGTTTTGGTATCCTGGCATCAGCTGTCATGCCTAATATTCTTGACTACAACAACTCGACTGCTATGACTAGTGCTTGCCGGTAACACTGCGTCCATTGAAAAGCAAGGATCTGTCCACGGCCATGCAGTGTTAAATGGCTGATATCTTACAGGGGCGTGCAACGCTATCGTGTGTGTGTGACCAAGAAACTGGCATTGTTATGTCACAAAGAAAAATCTGTTCTCTCTGATGAAATGCTCTACTTCAAGAAAAGGATTCCAAAGCTTCTTTCGTGGACATGCTCTTGGGCTTCTGCAGGTGAGAACAGTTGTTTTCTGTTTTGTGGGTGTTCATTTGATTTGCTTTTTTTTTTTTTCAGATGACAAATGCAATGCACAAGCACTCCTGAGGCTAATGGCAACCTGCGCTTTTAACCTTCAGCAAACCGTTCCTCCAGGAACTCTAGGAAACTACACATCAGCTGAACAAATTGCTAGATGCAGGTTAGTGAAAGTCTGGAAGCTTGTTTATTGAAGTTGAAATGCAGTTAGTCACCAAGCAGTTCATCATTTTTTTAGAAACAGCTTCATTCACTTTAGAACCTACCCTATTATATTTAAAAGCTATAGAGCACTATGTTTCTGGCTTGCTTTGTTAGTGTAGTTTTCACTTTGCTCGCCCTCTTCTCAAGAAGGTTAGTTAAGCCAACTTATCCAAAACAATCATCATTATCAATGAATTAGCAGTCACAGTACTCATATATATACATATTTTTGTATCCACAGAGCCTACACCTTGTATAAGACATGCTTGAGTAATGCCACGGCCTCTGTATGCGTCAAGGACTCTGACGTTCTGAACAGCAAGGCAGTCCGTCATTTTACAGTAGATGTTACAAATAAGCACAAGCATTACTGTGACTACAAAAGTAAGTGTGTAATATGAGTAATCTTAATATGTCAACAAAACGTTTACCCATTTTCAACCAGCAAATATAGCCCAGCAGCACGTGGAGGCTCAAATCTCTCAATGCAATGAAGACTCCCTCCGAGTGAAATATGCAGAGTGTGTCCAGATAATTTCAGTTGAAGTGATTCCCTTCACCGATGAACCAAGTGACTCTCCACTTCTTGGGGATGCATGCAAGTAAGTCTGCAGAAACAAGTGCTCATATGCGAGAACTGGCAACTTCAGCATTATAAAGCCTAATAAATAATGTCTTGCAGAGCTCTGCGACATTACGAGAACTGTATCGCGAAGATTCCAACACAGGACTGTTCTGATGGGTTGAAAGTGCCATTTTCGGAAGAGTCTCGCTATTATGTTGGTGTCCTTCCAAAGAAGTATGAATGGGTTTGCAAGGGTGGATCTGGTGAGCACTTTCTAATGCGTTTGTAATAAGAATATCATTCAAATCTCGTGCAATGCACACTTTCAGAATTTGTTTGCAATCCTGAAATCCTAATGCTCTATCTTGGACGATGTGAGGCAACGTTTCTAAAGCCACGTATCCACGATTACACAGATGTCGATATCCTTGGTGGTGGAAACTGCGGGTAATTTCCGACATCAAATTTTTTTATTGTCTGTGTATAGCACGAGCATGTTCTTGCAGGGATGTGACTAACTACCAGTGGTGCGTACGTAACTCCATCTTTGAGGCAGACTGCGAGTACTATCAGAACATCCTAACATCTCCAGAAATTCTCTACTTCACTGAGAAGAGCCTTAAGCCATACGTGAAGACATGCAATGTGAACCTGAGTGAGTTATATAATATAAATATGTTACATACTATGTTATCTTTCCTTGTACCTTACCCTTCCCTATTTTTTTCTTATGCTATTAAACGCTGCCTTTGCAGATTGCCAGATAGGGTCATTGTATACAGACCTGTCAGAGTGCATTCCAATTATCAAAGGCAAAGTGTTACCTTTCATTGAGAAAGGCAGTATCCAGAACCCTGCCACTGCTTGTGGGTAGGTTGAGTGGCTTTCTACTTTGTGAAGTGCACATCATAATCATCACCACCTTATACTCCACAGAGGTACCAAAGAATATCAAACTTGCATGAAACGAGCGATGCAGAAGTCTACTTGTGACAGAAGTAAAGTCCTGTTCAAGCTTGCGGAAGTGCAGTACTACCGGAGCTACCTTTTCAATGCTTACAACTGGACATGCTATGAGCATGCCGCTCCAATAGGTAACATTGTCGCTTTATGTAACGAAGAACATGTCATTATATGCAAGAAGTACTGTTAACATGTGTGTGGTGTTGTAACAGATAGTTATATGGTTATCAATACATTCTTTGTATCTGGTGAGAAAATACTGTATAATATGCATTGTTCTCCTAGGATCCTGTGATAACATCCAAGTGCATAGTGAAGTGAAAAAGTGCGCAATGTCCCTTCTACGGAACTCTTCAAGCAAATCACTGGTCTGCAAGTAAGTGAAAAGAAAAAAGGGGAGTCTTCCACTGTAAAGAATTTGTGCTTACATTCATTTGTGTGTCCCGTTGTGCATTGGATGCTGACATAACACATGTCTTGTGCTGCTTCCACTTCCACTGCTGAAGATACTCTGTTCTGCAGTTCAATGTCCTTCGCTAAATACTTGAGTTGCGTCGACAAAGTCAGCATCAGGCTCTTATGCAATGATGATCCAACAAAAACCGCTCGGGTAGTGTCTGCCGTGAAGGAAAATTCGGCAGAGTTTCATAACACCTGCTCAGCTGAGAGTGAGTAAATTGTTCATCTGTGTGGGTGCAGAGACTACAGATGCTATATTGGCCTGACTATGTAGAGAATCTCAGTTTCTGCGGACCCGATTACCTGAATGACGAATTCAAGAAATGTCAGCAACTATTGCAAGAGTCTGACAAGTTGATGAAAGCTGCACATTCTCGTGAGACCAAGGTCATTGATGCATGTCGGTAAGTACAAGTATAGCTTCAGTAATGCTTTCAGCAAGAATGACAACAATCGTGTCAAGTAGCAGAGTCCTAAGCTACTGTGTTGTACAGATCGAGCAATGCTGAAAATTATGTTCCTAGTGTACTGGCTACATCGCCATAGCAATGTAAGTGCTTCACAGAGGTTCTGCACACACGTTTACTGTATTGAATCGCGACCAGTTGATCAGATTACTCATTACCTGTGGGGGCTACTTCATTTTCAGCAACAGGTAGTCAAGTGGGGTTTGCAGGACTATGTATGAGACAGTCCCTTCAACAAACAGCAGAATGAAATGCTACAGCAGAGTAATGCACTCTTTTGTCTATTTGTTAGGATACTACAGACTTTCAGTTTCTGTATGGAAGCTGCTGTTTTGCTGAGCAAGTGCCCAATTGATAGTAGTGCAGTGGAAACCGTTCGCAACTCATCACACGCAATCATCATTAAGTATGGCCTCAAGTGTTAGTATCAACTTCACCTTGCGCAAAACTCACGAATTTCCTGTGGGCATTTTCAGAATTGCGTGATGACATTTTCTTGCAGGCATCTCCCTAGGATGCGACAAGATGAACTTGATACATATGCTCTATGACTGCTATTTTAAAGAGCCTGCTCACTCAAACTGCAGGTATGGTACACTGTTTTAGGGCTTCTTTACATCTTATTTGCACATGTTTTTTTTGCTACTTTTGGTATCTAGTAAGAATGTGCGCTTTCCAGGAAAAGTGGCCAGAGATCTGGTATTTCAACATGAGCTACTGATTAGAAAGCCTCTGAGGATTCCTGACAGTCATTTGAACCTTACATCACAGTGTGCATGGTAATCTTTATTTCAGCCTCGCATCAAAGACAGACCTGGACATTTTGACTGAACCGTGTGTCATGAAGGTGCTTCGTGTTGGACCATGCGGTCGTAGGTTTGACGCAGTTTACTTCGCTGAGGAGCACTTTGCTGTCAGAGTTAAAGAGCACCAACAGCATTGCAACATGCTCAAATGTAAGTGTATTATACGCTCTGGCTTCACAGTGCCATAGCACATGTACTTTCCTGAGCAGCCCAGTACAAGCAGTGCAGCAAGATGGACTTCATCAGTTTCCTGCAGAAATGCTACGAAAACTTTTTAAGAGAAGTAACGGGGAGAAGCTTATCCAGGCCCAAGTTTTGCAGGTACGGACATAAGAAGCACTGATGCGTTCCACAATACGGTTGTACTGTACCTAATGCTCATTCCGATGCAGGACTTACCACAAGTACAGTGAATGCGTTGAGGAAGCTGGGGCAGAGACATCATGCTACAATGTCACAGCACTTCGAGGACCCTACGATGCAAACCTTGCAAACTATACTGCGAAGTACAAGAATCTGTGCTCTGATGCCAAAAGAAGCATGGTCAGTGTGAACTCTGGCATAGCAACGACCACCATGTCAGTGCAGACTACTTTTGTGCTTGCTGTGGTGATTGTCATTCACCTGAGGACAGGTGTCAGTGGAGACCAAACGATAATTGTCTAGAAGTTGAGATTAAAAGTGTTACGTCTGTCATTTCCCTGTCTGCTGTGTGTCATTATAACTGACTTGCTTAGCAGTGTAAAACTATTCCTCCTGAGAAGGGCAAATCCAATCCCAGCCAAGTGAAACTTCTGCATTCTACAGAATGAGAAGCGGAACATTCAACAAATTCGGATGCTAAGTCAATCTCTGTTGTCACGGGCAAGCATTCTCAAATGGTAGACATGGCTAAGTGCCTTCGTCTACTTTTTGTCTTTATAAAAGGTATATACCTCTTTGGAGACGCAGTGTTCGTAGCTCACTGCGATGTAATAGGACCTGTGCAATCACTTTTCGCATTGCACAGAATCAGCTCAGTGTGAAAATGATGTGCATGTATGAACAAAGCTGCTTCCATGAAGCTTTGTAAACCAACTGCTTATTTTGAAGCGCTAAAAATATTACTTCCTGTAGTGCATGCGTGAGAGAAACAAAACATAAATGATAGCTGAAAACTCTTCTTTTATCGTTCATCGTGGGGTAGGAAAAAAAAAAAAAAAACGTAGACGAAGCGGCGACACCGAAACCGCCTGTGGTGGCACACCGTTACTTACCAAGCAGTCTGCCTGCCTAGACTGAGAGCATGCTGCTCGGGGAGAAAGATACGTCCTGGGCCAACAACTGTACATGGTACACGCGCGCTCAGCCCGCTTGCCTGCTCAGCCATGGGCCAGAGTCAGCTTGGATTATAAGCATGGAGGAAAGAAAGAAGAGGAGACGGCGTAGCGCGATATTTACCGGGCAAAAATGTGGAGGAAGTACGTCACGATACCGGGCAGTCACGTGACTTTTTCCAGCCGCGCGCATGCGTGGGAAAGGCTTCCGCTCGTCTGCCGGAGGAGCGGACGGTAATGCTAATTTTGACGAGAAACGCGTGGGATTTCGATATTCTTGGTGAAATCTTTTAAAAGCTGGCTTGGAGAACAGAAATGCTTCTCAGTGTTTTCTAGTTTTGTGAGCATCCCATGTCAAAGGGTGGAGTACTTTCTAGAATGTCATACTCTTGCTAATGCGCGAGAGGAAATGCTTGAAGTCACGTGGCTTCTCTTGCCCGGTACAGTTGCTATCTTCGGCGTCTCCGTTAATTCGTTTCCTCTCTATTCTTCCCTCCATGATTATAAGCGATCACTGCTTGGCCGCTTGGCTTTGTCACGGGTGGCGCGGAGATTGCGAGCATTTCTTTGGCCACAATCGCGAAGTAGAACAGTTCGTCACCTACTGTATTTGTGGTGAATAGTCTAAAGATGCAGCTTTTTCAGTTGAGCATTGAAAGGGTTTGTCTCCATTTTATATGTTGTAGTATTGCTGTGCTCGATGGCTTCAGCCAAAAAAGGGTGCAATACGTGGGCCGCAGCGATAGGTTTCGGTTTCATGCTTGTTGTTTACGAAGTGGATTACAGTTTGCTCTGCATGCTGTCAGTGTTTTATATCCAGATGAATTTTTTATCTTTTCATAGTCTTGAAAATTATGGGCATTGTAAGCTCTAACTGCTGTTGACGCAGCATATTTTCTTCGAGTGGGTGGCGTCAGCGTTAGTGGACGTAAACTGCGGCACATTCACCTGGATCGGATCGTCCTGGGGCTTTGGAGTACTCAAATTTGTGCGTTAATCCAGGTCTTCGAATAATGAAGAGTGGTATGAAGTAATGGCAAGTTCATCGCGTGAAGGGCATATCTGGTAAGGATTGACATATATTCCTTGTCATTTAGCGCACGAACGAACACTTCATATACAAAAATGCGCCCAGGTCACTGAATCATAAGACATATACACTACACTTCTTAAATAGGGTGGAACATAGAGAAGTACATATGAGGCAGCATCGTCCAAGGAATTTAAGTAACGTTTTTATATTCACAATCTAAATTAGTGTGGTTCATTACAAAAGGAAGGGAGCATGTATACATAGCACTTGCTGTATAAAAGCTTCATTATGAAGTTCCTCTGCTTCGTGCATTAAATTGGTTTTCAAGCAACATGTAACGCATAATTATACAAAGAACATAGCAGCAGCTCTGCCTAGATGAAGGTCAGAATCAGTTAGCAGTTCCATGAACTAAACCCTAGCTGCAACTGCAAGCTGTTTTGTCATACAGATTGCACTAAACATACTTGCACTCCTTAATTTATTGATTTCTTTTCTGTGACATTATTCTTTTTCCACAGTCATTTTCGCAATTCGCTTTGCTACAATTTTAGACAGAAGCAATGCCAAGAGCGCTTATCGACAGCTCTGAATCCTGAAGTCACGCATTTGTCTTTCTCTGCTGGATTCAACCCGTGAATAGCTTACATGTGCTTTTCCCATCGCATCTCAAAACAGTTTATTGGGCTTGCACGGAGCAGGCCTCTGAAAGGTTGCAATAAGATTAATTGAAGTTGTCTGAATATAGAAAAGGTCGCAACTGGAATGTGAAAAACATCATTGCTGCAATTTCAGTGCGGCAGTCATTCCAAACCAGTGTGTGGACGATGTGCGCAAGTCCTCTTCCAGTGAATCTGCAGAACCTGAAGGACAACAGGGCCAGCAGAGGCCAAAACCTGACACACCCCTCCCAATTGTCTATTGTCCAGCATACAATATTACATTTTTTGGTTTAGAAAAAGTGCACCCTTTTGACTCGAGCAAGTGGGGCAAAGTGTTTTCATACCTTAAAGGTAAGTGCATGCTTTTTGTTCACTTCTTTAGTTAGCATGTATTTCTGCATATGTATGTTGCTATTACAATGCAAACTATAGATTGCATCAAACATCTAAAATAATTTGCCATCTTGCAATTTCAGAAGAGGGCCTTCTAACCGACAACAATTATTACAAGCCAAACGAGATCACCGAACAAGAACTCCTCACCGTGCATTCCTCATCCTACTTGAATAAATTACGGGTAACCTTTTACATTATTTTGATACCCCAAACGCACCTTCTTTGGATATGGATTATGCATAAGCGAGATCAGGTTGTGATTGAGATTCCTCGTGCATGAGGGCAGCTTGGATTTTTCTAACTGAAATTAAGAATGTGGACAACGTCACTTCAGTGCCTAAGATGATCAGTTTCTATAAAATGGCAAGAGACACAAACCAGGTCAGATGGGAAATGCAGGCAGCGAGGATCCATAGAGTTGAGTGGTTTGCGCCAATCCAAATTGTAAAAACGGAAGTTGCGATTGAGGTATTGCACACCGCATTTGTCTACATTCCTGAGAACCTCTTACTTTCTTCCCACAGTGGAGTGCCTATGTATCCACAATCACAGAGGTACCAATAATGGCTCTTTTGCCAAACTGCATGGTGCAGCATAGGGTGCTCAAGCCTTTTAGGTTCCAGACGGCAGGCACAATTCTGGTACAGATCGGAGTGGAGATATGTACCTTCAGTGATGGCATGCTTTTATATTTATTGTGCATATATTGTTAACCCTTTAGGCTGCGCAACTGGCTCTGGATTACGGTTGGGCCATACACTTGGGAGGAGGTTTCCATCATGCTAGTGCAGAACATGGTGGGGGCTTCTGTTGCTATGCAGATATCACTTTGGCTGTTAAAACTCTGGCAAGGAAAGGTTGCATCAAGAAAGCCATGATTGTTGATCTGGATGCACATCAGGTATTCCCTTTTGGGACACTAGTATTCGAGATTTCTGTACAGAGCTCTCTGTCTGTTGTGAATCTGGGCATTGCTAAGGCATACCACATCAAGCCCAATGCTGCCTTCATAGCGCGCCACCTTTTTATTGACTTGTAGCATATGCATTTGACACAATCAGTCAGGAAGTACAGACGTGCTGTAGTCAAATCATATTTAATTTCCAGGGAAATGGACATGAACGTGACTTTATTAACGACCCTAATGTTTATATAATGGACGTCTATAACAGGTACATATATCCTGGTGATGAAGCTGCAAAAGGTAATTTTGCATAATGTTCTCTTTCCTAACTCGCGAGTGTTACATGGGACAAGTGGGCCAGGTCTCGCTTCCTTGTTTACAGTTTCTGAAGCTAAGCAATAAACAAAAACTTAATAGTACTCTAAAATATTACTCGACCTCCAAGTACATAGTCCTATGTGAACACTTTTTCTCTAATAGCGGCCATAAAGAGAAAAGTGGAGCTGAGGCCTGGAACTGGAGATGAGCAGTACTTAAGGCTTGTATCTGAGTGAGTGTTCTCCTCTTTGGTTATGTTTTCAATTTCTAGCAACCAGTGAGTGAGCAACTTTTCCAGGAATTTGTCAAGGTCATTGGCAGAGTTCACTCCTGACCTCACAATTTACAATGCCGGGACAGACATCCTTGAGGGGGACGTGCTTGGTCGTCTCAACATAACCGACAGTGTAAGTAAACAATTAATGCAGAGTAGGATAACTGACATTGCTTGGATAATTTTGCTTCATGATGATTTGCTTCATCATGAGTGGTGTTAGAGCCAGCAGGTGGGCCCTAATTAATGTATGTAATTCGGAAAATGTGAGAAATTAAGCTGGCAAATTATAGAGGTTTTACATAATGTGAAGTTTAAATATGAGTGCATTCATAGCCTCTGTGGTTGGTTGCATCTACAACAAGGAAAAAACAATGTTCGTGAAGGCCGTTGGGTCGCGCTCCTCTCAGTGTTGAACCATTCGTTAGGAAGAGGAATAGAGGAGCAAAGACTGAGTTAAGGTAGAGTGACTTGGTTGTTTTCAGAGGCAAACCTATTATTGTGAGCCCATCATATCAAATTAAAAAACTGTGATGTTTTATGGCCGGGCAACTGGAAAAAAATTACTGTATCTCGCACTAGTCATCGATAATAACAAAATTTATCGGATCACATCTCATGAGTGTTGAAGTCAGTCCTGACAAATAAAATTAACTCACAGGGCAGCAAGCAGGGATTTTCTCAACCGATCTCTCTATTCCCTAAGATCTCCTTGGAAATGCATAGCAGCCCTTAAGTGCCCGAAGGTGGACTTAAAAGTTTGTGAAATCTCGAAACCCAGAGTTTTCTTAAAAGTAGGAAAAATCTCCAGTAAACGGTACCAGCAGAGGAGCCAAACACTGTGTAATGAAAGTCACTGAGCAGGGGTGATCACTGAAGGAATCGACATAATTTATGTAGTGATGAAGTGCAATTAAAAGAAGAAAGAAAAGCTAGCCTGCGCTCTGTCCTTTCTTTAAGTGCAGCATGCACAGAAACCGTATGCGTGTGATTTGCAGCGAAACCGAAAACGAAAGTGCAGCGCATCCGAATTTGGCGCCACCGTGTAGAAAGTGCACGCATGAAAGCTCACCTTTCCAATAGCACCAACAGGTCGCGGGACAGTTGGTGTGAACGTATCTGATCGAGGTTTGCGTTATTTTATCACACGCCGAGCCGACGGTGGCGTTGTTGACACCCCTGTGGCGTTCGACACCAGAAGCTCAAAAAGCAAAACATAAAAAAAAAATATGACCCGGACGTGATTTGAACACGCAACCTTCTGATCTGGAGTCAGACGCGCTACCGTTGCGCCACCGAGTCATGTGGTAGTAGGATGCTTAGTATGTTTGGTACCTGTGTAGTCATGTTCACAGTCTACCATATAATTATGGTGAAAATATTGCCTGCGCTATAGCAGTGTATAGTGGGCCATTGCGTTCAACCTTCTTCTTTCAATTCTGCCGTCGTTTTTTGAATATATACGGACCGAGCACCCCACTGGATTTGCCATGTGCTTACATATTTATCCATGCCTGTCATACGAGAAAGGGTAATCTAACTGACGTCACAGTTCGTGGAGGTGGCTTCTCCTGCGTACACCAGTTTCTTGTAGGGTGGGCTTTTTCTATACACATAAGTGTTAGTATACGGCAGTTAGAAGATTACCCAGATAGGTAAGGCACGTCCGGAACGCCATTAAGACTTTTACGTCAAAAGTGCTTCTGCATTTTTAGAACAGAAGCTTATTTTATGCTACTCTCATTACAGGGAGTGGTCAAACGGGATGAAATAGTCTTTGCTGCCATGCGGACCAGAGGCATTCCAGTTGTCATGGTTACCAGTGGTGGCTACCAGAGGCGAACAGCTGGAGTCATAGCCCAGTCAATATTGAATCTTTCCAAAAGGGGCTTGCTGTACTGTAACAAATCTGTATGTATCGCTCCCGGAAACAATTAATGAATATTATTAGGAAGCGGCTATGTCGCAGCATTCTCCGTTTTTCCTGAAAGCCTCTTGTTAAAATTAATTAACAATGTATAGTAAGTAGTGTAATTAATACATTTCAGTCATCGAACTTTTGTATACTGTGACGCCCACAAAACCTGCTTATGGCCATACAGGCTAGGAATGTAAAGTGCATGTTGAAAGCCCTTGTATAGCTTTGATGGCGACAATAATTTAAAAAGTACGCCTTAAAAGTGCATCAAAGAGCATGAGGAAACTTGAAGTGATCTTAAGTTTTCTAATTACAGGCCCTGAACTCATGATGGTATGAAAGCACACCCTGCCCGGTGACCCCCTGTTCAACAGCATGTGGGAAGACATTATGCATTTAACTGCCGTATGTATTAAACAGTGCAGCCGCATTGTTCTGCAGTAGCTAGTTGTATGTATGGATAATAAAGGTCATGTTTGCACACATCTCTGATTAGTGGAGAGTTCCATCACCGGCGATCATACCAATTATACGATACCTTTTACATAGTCCCTACACCACTCTGGTCCCTGCCTTTCATTTGTGAGTTGTGACCCTCTCTCCCATTCACCATCCTCGTCCTCGCGTCCGCTAACGCCTAGCGCCTTCGGCGGGAAACTGCGGCCACTATGGGTAGAGTGGCTGTGCTCCCTGAGTAAAGCATTGTCAGCGGATCTCAATGTTGTCTTGACGATTACAATGGGATATTTGAAGTTTATTGAAGTGGAAAACTTCAAATCTTATAAGGGCAAACAAATCATCGGACCTCTGAAGCCGTTCACAGCTGTCATCGGGCCGAATGGATCCGGTGAGTTAAGCCTACTGGCTTCTCACGTCCCGGTATTTACAAATGGACATAATTTACGCTATGAACGCGTCCTGTGTCATAAATAGTAGTCTATAATGACGTTAGAAAAAAAGAAAAAGCGAAGCAGGACTTTTTATGTCACATAACTTCCTGGACTGTGAAGGGGTAGAAGTAATGCTGCGTTTGGGTAGTCTAGCTCATTTAGTTGAACTCTCCAACGAGGAGTTGTTTCGTCTGTTACTGAGTGTAAATAAAACTCTTGCTTACATTTGCAACTACATATGTATGAGTGTAATATGTGTAGTGTTGGGCTGTGGAAAATTAAGTTTGAGAACGTCCAGAGGTCCGAGCTGCAAAAGTAACGCTACCTTTGCATAGCTCTACTGTAACACACTCAAATATCACGTTTGAACTCTTTCAGGCAAATCCAATTTTATGGACGCCATCAGTTTCGTCCTGGGCGAAAAGAAGTCGAGTCTCCGTGTCAAGAGACTGAATGTATGTGTTCTGTGAAGCACTTCCTCTTGTGGTAGTAGTAAAATAAAACCTTATTTATTCCGGCTGTAGGACCTAATCCATGGTGCACCAATAGGACAAAAAGCTGCATCATACGCCAGGGTCACAGCAGTGTTTCAGCACGACGATGGAGTTGAAACCCGCTTTACTCGCATTGCTGGAGACAACTCAGAATATCGCATTGACAGTTCGGTACGTATCTGTTGCACCAGTAGACAAAACAGCAGGTGTGATTTTGACTAAATGTGTTATTGCAATACACGGTTACACAGCAATATACAGAACAATCAGAGCTACACAATATACAGAGCATTTGCTACATGTTGGAATGTTCAGACTAGGTGTACATAAGCAAAACTGCTGAGTACTGTTTGTAGACTATGCTACTTGAACATCATCATGCACTAGAGAAATAGGCAGCTAAACCTCAGAGGAAAAAGTGCTCTCTTTTTGTTAACACTAATTTAATGATGTTTCTTTGAACAGGTTGTGTCTCAAGACCAGTACTTGAATAAACTAGAGTCCATCAGCATCAATGTGAAGGCAAAGAATTTTCTTGTGTTTCAAGGGGATGTGGAAACAATAGCAATGAAGAACCCAAAGGAACGAACAGCACTGTTTGAAGAAATTTCCCAGTAAGTTTTCTGCACCTATTTAGAGGTCTGACTGAGCGTAACAGAAATAACATCAATTCCTGCTGTTATTGCATTGCAATTGAAATTTTGTTGGAAAGATAGACATTGACCTCCTCTACTGGGAAAGGCCTTTATGACTTGAGCTCTTGTGGTAGAAAAGAAAACAACAACCAATAATAATCATCATAAAGGAGCGACCCTTTAGTCCACTTGGCTGTACTGCTGATGAGGAAGTTGGTGACTGATGTGTCAGAGTTAATAGCTTTCATATTGTTTTGATGTAGGCCAGACAGTGACAAATAGTGGTTCCCTGTTTATGTCTCTTAGTGATTCCAGAAAAGGTTTTGCAATCGCTGCAAGACACAGGCATACAGAAAGCATACCCTTTAAAAAGGTTTTCTTGGATAGCTGTCAGAAATTATGCTAATGTTGGTCTGCTTGTTTAGCTCAATAGAACACAAGCAAGAATATGAACAGTTGCGGAAAGAAATGATCAAGGCCGAAGAAGACACTCAGTTCTCATACCAGAAAAAGAAAGGCATAGCAGCCGAGAAGAAAGAAGCACGGCTAGAAAAAGAAGAGGCCGACAAGTACCAGCGTTTAAAAGAAGACTTGGTGAGCTATTTTTCTACTCCCCATTTGTGGAGTGAGTGTTCCATAACGTTGCCAGTTCTGATTCGTTTCCTTTCCTTGGTGTAGTGCGACAAGCAGGTGCGGTACCAGACGTTTCTGTTGTACCACGTCCAGCAGGAAGCCGATCGGGTGGAAAAAGAATTGAAGTCGCGTAGTACAGAGCTGGACAAACTTGTCAGTAAGCGCACTCGAATAGAGGACGAGGTCAGGGAGAGAAAGAAGGAAATTGGTCGTGTGCAGCGGGAGCTGGCTAAAATTGAGCAACAGTACCGTGAAGCTGTGAGTTCCTTTCAGTTTTTTTATGTGTGCTTTTACCTACATTTGTAAGTGCTCTTCCTCTTCATGTGCAGGATGTTGAGCTGAACAAAAAGAAACCGGCATTTATCAAAGCTAAAGAGAGGACAGCTCACATGCAGAAGAAGTTGGAGGCTGCGAGGTAAGTAATCGGTGGGTACGTCCAGACTGAGAGATGGCAATGAAATACTGTCTGAATTGCTTCAGAAAGTCGTTCAGAGCAGCTCAGAAAGTGGATGAGACGCACCAAGGGGAAATAGCTGAGCTAGAGAAGGAACTGGCTGATGTTACCCGGAGGTTTGCAGAGTTTGAACAGCAGCTCAGCGAAGAATCTCAGAGCCAGGGCCGGGACTTTGCTCTCGAGGATTCTCAGGTGTGTAGGCAAGCTGATTTCTTCAAATGTGCGTACTTGTAGTGTCCCTGTTTCTAGATAGTGACAGGGTACGTATGTGTTCATTGCCCGTCTTTGTGTCAGTTGCTGCTGCCCTCTGATGCAAGCTCTAATGTCACTGTCTAACCTTGTTTTTTTAAAGTTGATTGCAGTTTTTCAGCATGAAACAAAAAGATTTTTTGTCCAGTATCTTGAGAGACTTGTGTAAAAACTCCATAATTTGGGGTCTACAGTGTTGCTTTAGAAGCTCTATGTTATTGCTTTCATTTTAGAATCTTTAATGCAATGCCCCTCTCTCAATATAGCTCTCTTAATGCATTTGACAACAAATAAGTAAGCTTCTCCCTGCATGCCTCTCTTGCATGCTCTTGTACGGTTTATGGTAAATCTTTCTCTTTTGGTGTCTGTCTTTATTTCAGGGATTAAGAAATTTATTTTCAGGAGTGTCATCACAGTAACATATGCAACATTAAATTTGTATTTTGTTTTTCACATTTCAGTGCGTGTATGTGTATGTGCTTGCGTGGTATATGAACAACAGATGTCTGCTTTAACCCTTGAGGGCTGTTTGTCTATTTTTTTATCGCATTTCAGCTGAAAGAATACAATCGACTGAAAGAAGAAGCTGCCCGGAAGGCATCTCTGCACCTGCAAGAGATGGATTCGGTCATGCGAGAACAGAAATCTGACCAGGATCGCTACGACAATGAAGTTCGCAAGCGAGCCGAGGTGGAAGCAAAACTCAAGCAGAAGAAGGCAGAATTGGAGGAAAACCAGCGTCGTGTGGATAAGCTGGACGAATACATCAGGTGAGTGTTCTGTGCTGTTCATGACGGTGTTGTTGGCACATGTTATTACCATCTGCACGTGTAGTGTTGTGTTATGGGTAAGGCCACCCGTTTTCCGCGATTCCGCGA